>VYZS01065673.1:4583-22374 GCA_013400695.1 Neodrepanis coruscans | reverse complement strand
ATGAACAAAGCCAGATATTCTTTCTACTAGAAGTAAGACTCAGGTCTGCAAATTACTGTTTATATTTTTATAACAAAGCACCTCTGATCTGCCTCCCACCATTGAATTCAAAGCCAGCAAGTAATGGCTTCCTCGCATAATCATTATGCTTGGGATTTTAACCATCTGAATACTAACCTCTAAAATGAAGCCTCAGTTATGAGCATGCTTACATGTCTGATTTCATATATTCTTGTTACTTGACTCATTTAACCAGAGTATTATGTTGGCTGAAATCTCTGGACTAGTTTTTGAAAGTATGTAACAAGCCAGAATTGGCAAGTTCCAAACCTAAGCACAAGGAACTTGCCTATTAGAGAGTCCTGCTCACAGCACAGCAGAGACTATGGCACATCAACAAAGAGCCAGTAATTAGACAGTACCGATCCCATGGATTTAACTTCATTCCTCTATACATCACATGTTCTGANAACATTCCTGAGTAAAATAATAGAATATTGCAAACGAATGATAAAATAAAACTGACAATAAAAGACCACAGCAAAAAATATAATTACTTCAGCTTCATTTCCAAATCATCAGTTCAATGTCAAATATGTAGGTGGTGTCTTCATAGAAAGCCACTAGCAATAGTTTGGTTTACATCCTGTACTCTATAGTAGCCAAGTAAAAATTAGTCAGCCCATCACCTATCTTCTACCTCACTAAAATAAATAAGAATAAAAGAAAAAATAATTTTTTTTTAATTTTCTGTTTTCCAATATGCTTCACGCAGATTGCAACAAGGCAGCCATGACATCCTCACTGACCATCTTTTATAGAATTCATCACAAAGAAAGATCTATTAGCTCGAGCAAGCAATATTTCAGTCAGCAAAAACAAAGCACTGAAAACCACTACAGCAATCTCAAAGATTTTGAGTTGTTACAACCAAACCTGAGGTGGAAGCACAGGGAGCCTTATGGGTTACTACAGTCATCTGTTGGTTTAAATATGTTTCTAACCTGTTTAATTGGATTCCTTGCTGCACATGTGTTATATCAGCAGCTTTCCTGAAACTACATCAAATTTAAAGCAATGTTAAAATGAAAAGAAGAAAGAAAAAAAAAAAATCTGGCCAATTCTGCATGAAGCATTACCATTGACATCTGACAGAAATGNAAGTATGTAACAAGCCAGAATTGGCAAGTTCCAAACCTAAGCACAAGGAACTTGCCTATTAGAGAGTCCTGCTCACAGCACAGCAGAGACTATGGCACATCAACAAAGAGCCAGTAATTAGACAGTACCGATCCCATGGATTTAACTTCATTCCTCTATACATCACATGTTCTGAACTGTCAAATTCAGGGATAATTATTTACTCTCCCCCTTTGTCTTTTGGGTACAATAGCTCATGGACAGCTCTGATGGCAGCTTATGAATATCTCTGCTGATGAGCATGGCTCTCCTGAGGTGGTGTTTTAGAACAGCAGTCTCCAAGGCAGAACTAAAGACCATGTTCACATTGTGTCACAGATTAGTAGCTTTCAATGCACCTTTTTTCCTTCCTGAAAGCCTCTCTACCCATCCCTTAGACTGGCACAGAAACTGAGGACACATCTTTGCAAGGTGCTTAGCAACTTCTACCTCAGTGTAGGTAACACTTAGAATTACACCCTTAAAATAATTGATTGACACAGTAAATGGCAGTGATCAACCAAGCACATCCTAACACCTTCCTTGTACATTTCCATATTGCAATTACCATCATCAAAGGAAGTGTTTCAGTTGGTCATTGCAAGGTAATTTCAGTCTCCTCTACTGTACTCTGCTTCCAAAACATTAAGGAGTAAATCATCACCAAAATAACAAATTAGATGGCAACATACATTAAGAATTTGCTGCAGCTCCAGCCCTCAGTGACTAGCACAGCTTCAAGTGTAAACAAACAAAAGCTGCAGTTTGTGCCAAATGTTTACTCTGATTTCAAATCAGGGTTAGCTTTGCCAGTACAAATTATGCCTCCCTTTGTCTTCAAGAAAGCTGGCCATAGACTAGGGGAAGCGAGACAAACTTTTTGTGTTAAATGAGCTGTCTAATTAGATAGATCCCTTTTTACCAGCTTTTACTTCTCCATCAATGACCAGGGATTTTACAGCATTTATTATATTGCCTCTTCCACCATTACTCAAATATAGACTTAGTCTATATCCTCACTAGAAGTTAGGAAGACAGAGTTTGATCTGCTGGTGCAAATGACAGCATGAATGCCAGTGAATGAAATCAAACTACTGGGCACTTATTCTCCCTGTTAATATAAGTCATGAAACTCCAATTCAAATTTGGGGTCATTAAAGCAGAGCGCTTATGATTTTCTTGGCCATAGATGAGCCGAGTATTCCAGATGAGATTCCAGCTTCCAAACAACTCCCAGCATAGATAGACTAATGAACAGTGAAAATAAGCTGTTACTGGCTTTGTTTACTATGTAATGAAGAACTTCCTCATGGAATGCTGCTTTGCACAAAGGCTTGCACAGAGAGTGGGTTTGGAAGCCACACGTGGGGACTCCCAATCCCAAGCATGAGACTCCCAATCAAGTGTGAATCTGAAGCTTTCCCACTACCATCTTTGTAGTGTTTCTCCTCCAGTTACTCCATCTGGAACTCTTGCTTGTTTTTGCCATCTGACATTTCAACAGCCTAAAAACAAGCAAAACAACCCCTCTAAACAACCAAAATGTTTGATCAGATCCTTTATATAAATGAAATGCTAGTGTATGCCAGGCATCTGAACTTGGTAAAATAAATGAGTGCTTCAAACCCACTATTGTTCTCAGGGTCCCTGACCTTCAAAACATAATTCTATTCTATTTGTAAACAACAGACATGAGAGAACATGTGAATACCACTTCACCCTTTGGTAGCAGTATCTATCCCAAACTCTCAAAGTGTTCTGCAAATATTAGCTGAGACTTTCATGCCTCTAAAAAAATCCTACTTTTCTACAAATATTAGCTGAATCTCACCCCATGCCACTCAACTCATAGGAGGTTAGTGCTGTTATCCAAGTTCAGAAAGGTTGAATGTTCTGGCTAAGGTTATTCATGAATTCTGAAAAAGATTCAAGAAACAGAAATAAAAGTTTACAAGACTTATACATATGCCTGAACCTCTGGAAGATTGTCCACAGCATCGTCCAAAACTGTTTGCCACTTCTGGCAACTCTCATAACACCAGATCCAAATCTAAACCAATACAGATTTAATTTATACAACAGAAAGCAACAAGGAAAACTAGAACACTAGTTTAGCCCCTCACCTTCTCTTTTCTACCTTTTTACATCTCATAGCCATTTATCCTTCTGTGCACATCCAGATAAATCAAGGAATAGGAAGCCTCAACTTGCAGGGAACAAAAAGTGGCGTGGGGGTCGGGAACAGCACATTGCACAGTTAAACACTGTGGTGATGAACGCAAGTTGAACTCACACAGGTTTCAGGTAAATATCAGCTTAGCCCAGCTGCACTAGTACAGCTGCAGTGGTTACCAACCACAGATATACAAGCACAAAGATAAGGCCATGGTAACTTCCATATGGTAAACAGCCTGAACTTCCTAGGAGGGCTCATTGGAGGCAAATTATTTCCAAGGCACAGAAAACGTGCTTGGCTTTGACTCATGTCTCTCTTTTGCATCTTTTGCAAAACTGGTCATGGACTTTTATTTAATGGAAGCTTTCAACACATCTTGTTAACTCCAAGCTCTGGCGAAAACTTCAGCTTATGTTGATTTTGATTCCCTCTGGGCTATGCTTCCATCTCTGTTGTTTTAGATCACCCAGACTTCATAAGCAGCTCATCTACTTCAGTATTACCACAAGAAATATGTATCAACAAAGCCAGAAGCTCAGAGTCTGCACATTGCAGAGTTGAAATACAAAGCAAGGTTTCCAAGTGTGCTTGGAAGTATACATGACAATTTATTTCCATTAGAGAATCAGTTAAGAACAATATCTTCCTAAAGAAGGGATACTACTCTGAATTAACATAAAATTGTACCCAGTCTAAGATGATAAATACAATGCTCAGTCTATAATTATAGATAATGTGTAAGGTTTGTTTTCCCCCTGGAATTTTATCTTCTATATGTTACGTAGTCTTCAATCTGAATCTGAAAAAAGCTGAGTGATGTTGACAGAGGAGAAAGCAATGGTGATAACAGTCAGTATAAGGTTAAAGTTCTCCAGGGTTTACTTTTTTTGTTGGATATAAAGGGCCAGTCCATATGGGTGTTGGCTTTTGGCCTTTTTACAACATATATCCGACTCTTAGAATGCACTGTGACCATTATACAACACTGATAATGATCATTGCAAGAGCCTTCTATGCACTGCAGGAGCAAAAGGAGAAGGTCAATGGACAACTTCATGACAGCCTAAAAGTACTATCTAATTCCCTCAGTATGGAAAAATATTTTTTCTACAGTGCACTTAAACCACAGATAAAAGGCAGAGCAAAAAGTGAGAGCTAGGAGCCTGAACCAGCCAGCCAAATTCAGAAGGAAAACAAAACATGCATTATTGAGTTGGGATTAGGTGGGAAGGTCCAACACACAAGAAATGATGGTTTCCCTGAATATCTGCAGCCTAAGACTTCGTACCTTTCCAGAGGTGGAACAGAGGTTCCCATTTTTGGTGGAAGAGATTTTAGTGGCATGACTCAAAAAGTTGAACAACTAGAACAGCCCATTTCAGCCTTCAATACAGTGGTTCAAAGTGGGGGAATAAAAAAACCAAAAAACAAGAGAGGTCTGAAACCCAGTTTCCTTATTCTGTGATTCAAACTGCTAGAAGTAAGAGAGTTCTCTAATCAATAGAAGTGATTTTTCAATCAGTAGAACTGGCACACAGGCCAAAAGGGTTGAGAAACACTTAAGAAGCCTGCAGGATTCTCTTCCAAGAGGTCTGCTAGATGTTCTGCTCTCAGGCTGGGAGTGTGCTCACTTCCTAGCACTTTTGTCTATCCTCTGCCCTGTTCCCAATGCTGCACCACCACTGTCCTGAATCTGAGTATGTAGCTAAACACTGCACCCCTGAATATTATCAGTCTTCAGCTCTCCAAAGGCTTTAAATGCTTCTAAGGCAATACAATCGAGCAGAACATCACAATCCCGGAGAGTTTCCTTTTCTTCAAAAGTACGTTAGGAGAGTGAATCTGCTTCCAATCTGAATGGGCACCTATAACTCATAAATCCATGGCTGAAGAGCTGCTCTTAAACCTCCTCTTAGCCAGTATGATCGGAAGTCTCCATCTACCTGTGCTGCCCTACTGCAAATGGTGTAGCAGAATTCTCAGTCAGAATGACTCTGGCATAAGGCTCAGGGAGAAGGACAGACAAGCTGGTTGCTGTATTGCTCCCCTCTCACTGCACAGAGCCGCAGACTCTCCCCTGTGTGACTCCCTGAGCTGAACTGGTTCTGCAGGCTCCAGACTTGCTAGGTGAGTACCCCCCATCCTCTCATGCACACAGGTTAAAATCAGTACTGCCAAGAGCCCTCAATACCGTGGGTGGGTTCCCCTTCTTCAGGATACTCTGTATATGTAAGCTACAACACTCCCTGTGAAACGCTTTATGTTTAGGCAGAAAAGAAAAGGTAACAAAAAAAGGGGTAGCCTTAATGAGTGCACACAGTTAATCCAGAAACCTGGCCTTTTATTGCAGAGCAATGCGAAGTTTACCACCAATGCTACAGGTAGTGTTTCTCACAGACCAGTGGAGTCACAATACACCTGGTGTGTCTGGTTCTTTCCACAAGATGAAATTGGGCTAGGTAACCTCATCTTTGATATTGGGTGTTGAGATGAACAGAGGATGAATCTGCTTTCAAAACCAAATCTTCATTACATCATTACAATCATTACATTCATTACTTCTCAACATCACATCACAGACTTCTTTTGAAGCAAGAGCAATTGCATAGCATTCTCATCTTGGCTTTCCTGTTGCTCATCCATCCAGACATGAGAAGGTCACATCCCCTCTAACAACTTCATTGCTTTGCAGCTTACTCCATCTCATTTCAAAGGAGCTGCTAGTGTTGCATTCTTTTCATAGAACCCCAGGGAAGTTCTAACCTCAAAATTAAGCAAAACAAAGTCCTTTGAATATTTTCCAATTAACCTAAGATTGACACTAACACTTTTCTATTCATGTTCCCAGTATTTCAACAATTGGAATTCTCCTGTATGCCCCAGTTGCCTGGTCTCTTGCAGCATCAATGGTCTAAGTAATTCCTTTCTGAAAGATCCTTCTAGTTTTAGAACTCAGAGGTAAGTTCACTTCTAGGTTGTGCCATTTAGTGGAAGAGATCAGAGAAGCCTTGCAGCGGCACAAATCCAAGGAAGATATCAAAGAAGAGACAGTGCGGCAGGTTTCTCATATACTAGCAACGAGGGCAAGTTAACACTGCTGAAAGGCTTCAGAGTTGCATTCTTCTCCCCATCTCACAGCATAAATATCCAGAGAAATCCCTTCTTGTCAGGACAGAGGGTTAGTTCTGAATGTCTGGAGCCAGCAGAAAGCATAATTGCAATGCCATAAAAAATGTCAGCATTTGTGATTTGTACAAACTGGAGGTAGCAGGTATTGTCCCATTCTGGGAGCAGAAGCATTCTGGCCTTCAGGAGGCTGAAGACACCCTGGCCCATTAGCCAAACTTCCTTTTAGTTGATGGTGATGCTGGAACCCAGGAACTCTCTTGCTCAGCTAAAAAAGCAGTTATGCCAGCAAAGTTGCAGGCAGGCTTCTGTGGAACCAAGATCATAGGCAGGAGAAGATTCCCAAAACATAATAAAAGAGCAGCACTGCCTGCAGATACACAGACCACACAGCACCTAGGGAGCAGCACATTAGAGACAGCATGCTTATATTGTTTGTCGCCCACTGTTGCTTAAGTAAGACACATCTAAAAGCTATTGGGCAGATTTCCAATGTGTCCCAATCACCGAGGTGGGGATTTTCTGGGCACTTTCTGTCCATTAGCTTGCAAATGTCTCTCTGAAGAAGGTAAAATATTGTCACCCACACTTTATTGATAGCAAAAGTGCGGTACAGAGAGTCAAATATCCCAGTTCTCTCTCCCTACCTTCTAAACCGTAAACAACAATCTTTCCCCCATTACTGGAAACAACAGGCTCTTTCAGAAAAAGGGGAGCTGCCCTTTGCCTGGAACTAAGTAGCCAAAAGCTGTTGGAGGTAGCAGCCTTGGCAATGCCTGACATGGTTTTGATCCCAAGATCCTTTCCTCCAGCACATCTCTGGGGTCCTTGTCTGTACTCACAAAAACATTCTGTGCTCTGTATGCTCAAGTAGTTCACCTTCAATAAATAATCCGAACAAAGGGAGTTAGTGCTGGCACAGTTGCATGGGCTGCTTCAGGGAGAGTTTGCAGCAATGTCAAACTCACCTTTTGTGGTGGCTGCTGCCACTTGCTGGGAAGGAATCCAGGCCCCAAAGGGGAACACTTAGGAATATCAAGAGCCAAGAGCAATTTCGTCCCCATTAGTTAATATAAAATATAAAGGACACATTCCAGTACATAGCAAACAGTCATTGCCTCCTTGAAAGACAGTTAAAAAGATCTAGAGTCTAGGATCCTTAAATGACAAATATAAATATAGAAAAAGGAAATTGATGCAGATTAATTGTAGGATAATATTGCTCAGACAACATCAGTAGCACTCAGATTGTTAACTGGAAAAATCCTGGGTCAGAGGCATGGTGTTGACCCAAACCAGAGAGCAAAGCAGTGACTCTCATGGACAGCATTGGCAAGAATATCAGGCAAAATGGCCAATATCATCCTTTCTGGTTTTAATAAAATGAAGTGTCATTCATTTTCTCTATAGAACAATGGGTCATCCTGAAGGAACAGCAGACTACTTAGTTTTGGGTCAACACAGCAGCCTGAAGCTCTCCAGAGATTGCTGTTCAGTCTACAGGTATACTACAATAGGCTTCAGCAGCAAAGGTGGTTCTTCAGAACACTGAATTTAAGAGGATGAAGGAAAAGATGTATTCACCTCATAGCCTTTGAGAAATTATTGCAGCCCTACAGAAATGTGCCTAACGGAATATGAAACTTAGTAAGGGTCATAAATGTCTAGAAGAATAGTAATCAGCTTGTCCACAAATACAAGTGTCCAGCCCAGCTAGCCCAAAGCTGATGGCTAAGACTAGGCTCATCCATTAACTCCCCAGGCCCTCCATGGCCAACAGTTGTGCTGCATCCCTAGAACCAGCTCCAGGGACAGCACACAGCCTATCTTTGCTTAGATCAGGTCAGAGGAGAAAAGTTGATGGAGGGTACATGTAAGGATGTTAGATGTTCACAGAGGAGGGATAAGATACCCAGAAAACTCCTGTCTGACTCCGGCTCTCCCATAGATGCTCTGCATGGCCTTTTGATAAATATCTTCCTTTTCCACCCCCTTCTCTGCAAAGTCCTTTGTTTCTCCATGAGGAAAAATTTCAGGGATAAAAAAACTTTCCCCTCTGCCATGAGTCAAATACACACCAGCGATAGCAAAGCATATAACAAGTTACACTGCCTAAAAGAGGCAGTAGTTCTCCCTTAAAATCCCCACCACCATATTCCTGCTATAGTTCCTAGCTCCTGGCAAAACCTGGATCAGAAAACAACTTCACTTCTAAACAAGTGCTAGTAGAAATAAGTAAACAGCCTTGCACTCTGTCATATTCCCTGTAAAACTGAGCATGCCAGCAAAGGCAGCACAGACTCTCAGAGCAGCAAATAACCAAGCAGGCAGAGCAAACAAACATTTGAAACTCCTTATGTCAGAAAATCTCTCTTTGGAATGAGGGCTGAAACCAGTTTTGTCAGAAAGAAGGAAGTTTTTTCCCCTTCCTTTCTCCCCACTTCCCCAACCCTTCCTTCACTTGTTTACTTTGTTTCCCTGTTTCAAACCAAGTAAGAGAAAATCTAGTATTTGTGTAACTGGGTTCTTTCTGTTTAACTCCAGCTGTGCCCACAGCCCGCATACTGGCTTGGTAAAATTTGCCCAGTCTGACAAAGTGGTTTCTCAAGCTTGAAATAAAACCACAGTGATTTTTACAGTAGTAAAATGACTGGCCCTTGACAGGACTAGCAATTATCTACAAATTCCAAAGAAAAAGCCTGTTACATGGCACAGCAACATGCACAGTACAGCACCATGGCGGAGGATTCAGGCTCTTCCTGTGCTTCTTGCTCTGGCTTTTCAACCTCTTTTGAAATCCGGCAGCGTAGGAGCTGCACAGAAAAAAAAAAAAAAATCCAAAAGGAAAGCAGCTCAGAGGATTTTTACCTGTCACAAGCATGGGGATGGAAGGACCTCTCTGCTTAGTCTCAGGTCAAGGAGGAAGCAGCATCTGAAGTCAGAGAAAAGCTCTTGCCAGGAACACCAACCATGAAACTCCTTTGGCGGAGGAGTGGGGGTAGCTGTAACACTTTCTTTATGGGGAATACCTGCATGCACAGACCTGGACATGAAGAAGAAGGCGATGGGCTTCCTTATGTTTGATTTAGGAGGAATGACTATTTTCAGGTCTAACACTCAGCTGTTATCAGAGAGGGTCTGGGGCCTGTAACTGTGTTATCAGCTATCAGAGAGCCCCTTTGAGCAGGGACTGTGGGAACAGATGCTGACTTCAGCCAGGCAGTATGAAAACAAACCTCAGCACTAAAGGGCAGGACACTACAAAATAAGACTCCTTGAGAAAGGAAACAGGGGGAAACCAAAGCTGAAATCTTGATGCTTCTAGGAGACATGGAGAGGGATAACTGAGCAGAATGAGACATGGCCAGCACAGGGTTGCACAAGGACAGGCTGAGGGTCTGAGCAGCGCCAGCAGCCTGGGCCAGCTGGGAAAGAGGAACACCTCTGCTGCAACCAAGGGCTGCTTCCAGGGCGGCAAGCAAAACCTGTCAGTGCCAGCCACACTGCTGCTTTCTGTTTGTCTGCTCACTGAGGTCTGGCAGACAGACTCACCTTTCTGTGTCTGGCTGGTCAGTGCTCAGCATAGCACCAAGGGCCTCTCAGTCCTGCTTGAAAGGAGAGAACAAACCTTTGCCTGGGATGAGACTGACATGGGAAAGGTAGGTGGCAAGACCATCCTGCTTTCATGTATTTTCAGACTGAACATTTTGGAAGGAAAGTTTGCCTCAGATTGAATCTCTGTCTGGGATTAATTCAGCTCAAATTTGTAGTCACCGCAGGCAGCAGGGAAGCTGCAATAGCTATTAGACAACATGCCAAAGAAGTAAAAGCAAGCAGGGACAAAGAACAGCCCTTGCCCTCTCCCAGAAACCTAAAGGAGGCACAGGGATCCAAATTAAAAAGCAACTACTAGTCGCCAGTCCTAGCGAGTCACTGTGGGCTGGCCAGCAGCAGGACAGTCGCCTGGCCAGAGCCTGGCTGCCAGCAAGTGGCTTTGGCACAGGAATGTGGCACACCCTGCTCTGGTGTCCAGGCCCAGCCGAGCAGCCCAAGGCTGACTGGAAAGGCCAGTGGAGCTAGGAGCTGCTGCAAACTGCCTCGAGGGGAGAAAGGGAAAGGAGTCCTGCCCCTGCTTCCTGCTGCTGCCCTGCCACAGGGGATGGAGGGAGGGAGCCAGCTCACCTCCTCCTGTTACTGCTGCTGGCTGGATGTCTTCAAGGTGTTGGTCATTCTTTGTTTGGGGAATCCGAGTGGCCAAGACACCCTGAAAGAGCAAACTGCAAAACGAAATGAGGCCACTGCATAGTAGAGACAGGAGAAACACAAGGAGAGGGGTTAGCAGCCAGCAGCAGCACCCATGACGGCTAACACACTCGCTGCCCTTGCAGGCATAGGCACGTCAGAATCTCAAGAAGATGGCAATTCCATGTCTGAAGGCTGGAGGTGATTTCCCCATCTGCTACTCTTGGAATGGCGCAGGCAGCGCCAGGCGCCCGCGGTCCCTCCAAGCACGGCATCGCCTGTCGGACGGGAGGTGGCAGCATATGGCCGCTGATAGCACCCGGCCGGGACGGCATCTCCCGGGGACACCCCAGGACCCCAGGGAGAAACCTTTCCCGGCTCCCAGGGGCTAGAGGCAGAGATGACAGGAGGTGCTCCCCGAGAGCATCCGCCCTCCCGGAATGCCCCGTCTACCCTTACCGCGCCACGCTAGCTCCGAGCCCCCAACCAATTCCACACACGCCACACCCTGGAAGCGCTTTGCCACAAACTGAGTTGTTTTAAAACCAGCCCATATCGAGAAAACAGATGGCAGCAGCTAGAAAGCTCTGATTATTATTGATTAATGCAAGATTACACTTGGCAACAGGAGATATTCAGGATGGAAAGGACCTCCGAGATCACCCAGTTCAACCTTTAACCTAACACTGCCAAGTCTAACACTGCCATGTCCCTAGGCACCACATGTACGTGTTTTTAGAACAGTTCCAGGGAAGGAGGAAGCCATGCTGTCCAGTCTCGACATGCTCTCAATAGTCAGATAACATCAGGATCCACAAATATTTGTCCCCTGCATCATCTGTCAGACTTCATCAGAATAAAACTTTTTCTGAAATTAAAAAAATTAGTAACAACTATTTTTCAACAATCTGTAATTTCCATCTGCCAGGTTAGAAAATATTAATGGGCAATCAGACCAGGCCAGCTGAAATAGAGAGTCTCAAAAACCTGTCTTCTCTGTATCTCTAGGACAAAAAATATCCTAAAAAACAGCTGGATTTTTGAGCTCCTAAAAGACATCTCTCCAGAGCCACAGTGGAGGAAATGGAGGGCTTGGTTACAGTGTTCTGAAACAAAGACACAAAGAGTCCAGACACCAGTACAAAGAATAGACTGGGATACCCTGTCAGCCAACCCCTACCTTTCATTCCATCTCCAGCATCTGGTGCCTGGGTCACTCCAGTGTCTGTCCCTATTCAGAAGCCAATGCTACACAGCCATTCTCCAGGCAATGCACTACTGGCTTAATTTGCTCCTCTACCCCCAAGCAAAACTTGAACTTTCAAGCAGTGATGTTTGAAGCCACTCCTTCAAACATCCTTTTTTATTTTCATATGTTGGACCTCACTTCCGTCACATGGTATCTGCCCTTCCAACAGGAGAGGTTCACACAAAACTGTCTGCCAGAGGTGGCATCAGACAGAAACTGGAAGGCAGTTTTCATATCCTTCTCCCAGAAAAAAAAAAATCTGCTTCCTAGGAGAACACCCTAGGAAATATAATGCATTGTGGAGTGCAGTAGTGAATGAGAACTCAAGAAGCCACCCATATCACCCCCCAGTGTCTCAAGACTTGATTATCTCAATTTAAAGAATTTCTGGTACTGTTTTTTGGGAGTTGGGTTTGGGTTTTTTGAGGAGGTGAAGTGTGTGTATTTGGGTCTTTTTAGTAGTGTGTTTGTTGGCAGTTTTTTTGTTTGTTTGTTTTGGAGGGGAGACGGGGTTATATTTGGGATTTTTTAGTTCCAAAGCAAGGAAAATTGTATAACGTCAGAAATCCATTTAACATTAACTCCTCTTACTCTCAGAAAATACTATCATATGTCTAGGCTTGATCACATTTTCTTTCTCAAGGTAAGCTCAAGACTTTTGGCCCTATCCACAGAAAATAGAAATATTCTCTTCAAACTATCTGTTTACATGTTTAAAGACTATTCACAGTGCCCTGTCTCTTCACCTGCAGAAGAACCCTTCAGGTAGATACCCCTTGATGTAAGAGCAACACACATCTGTTAAAATTTATTGGCTTTCATAGACCATTTCAAATGTAACAAATACAGAGAAGCAGAGGGATAGATCTTGAACCCATAATCCAGAAGTGTGGTTTATTCTGTTTGGTTTTTTTTAAACCAGATGTACAATCTGTTTACTGAAGACTGTATTGAAGTGGAAGAAGTAGACTTGCCTGCTTACAGGTTACTATGGAGACATCTTTCCTTTCATTACTCTGTAAACAGACCATGCTACATAGAAGTGAGAAGTTCTTATTTTTGACCATTCAAAAATTACCTATCATTAGAGCATTTCACGTGCTATGAACTAGTAAATATCTCTGGGTAATTTGTTCGCTTTATCCTAAGTTTGGCCAAGGGGAACTGAACTGACCAAGAGATGAAGGTCAATGATGCACATTTTACAGCCTCGCTATTCTTCTTTTGAAGTCCCATCAAAGAACCCATGCCTTCACTTACTACTAAGTTCCCAAAACCATTGATATTTGTCTCCAGAATAACATAGGAAAATCCCATCAAGCATGAATAATCACATACCCTTCTCCTCAAACATGTTTCTAAGAAATTACTATGAATTACTGTGCATAGCATCAGAGTACATGAACAAAGTATATCCAACATTTGCTATCTATAGCACTGGCCATTGATTCCCAATGGCCTTCAGGTTATGACTACTATGTTGTGTTTTTTACCCTTTTTTTTATTTTAGATCATTAAGAGTAAACTAACTGCTTTTTTCTGTAATCAACACCATGACAACATCATTATCTACAGTCTATGGATCTCAAAAAAATATGCCTTCAACTTCCCCCTTTTAATTTCACCGGCACTCTCCAAATGCCCAAGGTGCAGCCCTGTCCATCTCAGCCCTTCATATTCCTTCCTCTCTACCACCTTCTTGACAGTTCACTACAGTTTACAGAAACTACAAGAATTTTTATCTATTTCTATTGTTGAAACTGCAGTTTTCCATACTTCCCAGAAAGCAGAACTAGAAATAGGACAGTCAAAGCTGCAGCAATGGATAAGGAGAGAAACCAAATGAGAAAAGGTAGCAAAAGATCAGCAAGGTAGAACCAGAAATGTCAAAGGAATACAAAGCAAAAGCACTTTGGTCATCAGAAGTGTGAAGATCACCAAGCTGGCCAGCAGTGGAAGGACAGAGGAGGTCTCTGTCAAACACCAGGACGACACTATACATGAGCAAATCAGATCTCTTGCTTTTTAAGACAGGGAGAGCTATTGGGCAGGAATCTAAGACATCTGAAATAAACTCTGCCAAACTGAATCCACAAGCATTTGGAGTCTGAGCACTGCAGGTACTTCCCCCTCCCAGCACACAGGGACATCAATGCCAGAAGAGCAGAACCTTGTGCAGAACCTCACAGGTCTTTTCTGTCCATGTCACAGGGCACCAAAGCACACGAGCAGAGAGGAATGCAGCCCAGCTAAGGTCTGTGTTGATGGAACCTGAGTATATAGGTTAAATCCAAAGAAAATGCCTCCCCCCCAAAAAAATTCTCCCTTTTTCCATTTCCAGATGCATAGAGTTTCGGCTCAGTTATTTACTTTGCAAAACCACAGCTATTCCAATGCTATTTTTTTCTTATATGGAAATATGGATGATAACCAGAAAAACAAATAATTGGGATGGGGCCCAGTTGGATATCACTGAGGCAACTGAGTATGCCATGTGGAGGAGGAGAAAAGAAAGTTACAGTTAGGAATTGTCTGTTGTCACATTTAGGATAAACATGACAAGCAAGAGCTGCTTGTCCTCCTGCTGCTGAGGACAAACTAACCACTCACAGTCAGGAAAAGGCTGACAGGTTTTCTCAGAAAGAGGTTTAAGAATCTGAAATAGGAAGTTACTTGGAAATACTCCCTTTTCTACCCATATTCACATAAGCACATAAACACATAGGTTTATTCTTAAATTCCGTCATGTTTTTCAGATTTTAAACCTGTGCTTAAATTCTTTCTTAAACTGCATTTTTATCTTCCTGGATTAAGTTTGGATTAGTCACCTCTCTGGAGAGATGAGATGTCTCTTGGTCTACTCAGCTCTCATGGTGGATATTACCTTCATTTTCACCAGCCACAATAAACAAATACTGAAATAGCCTCCAACTCAAAAAGGAGAGTCTGCTAGGCCAATCCTCACATTTTTAATTGAGATGAAGAAAACAGAGATGAGGCTGGGTCAAAGGTGAGATAAGCAACCTATTTTCTATCTCCATGTAAAGTACAGGGTTTCTCCATGAGAGCACATGAAATATTCTGGACATCTGGAACTAAGGAAGGTCCAAAGTCTACCTCTCTTGTCCAGGTATTTCTCCTGTCTAAAAGCACTCTCTGATGAAAAAAAGTCCTTCATTAGTCAGCAACCCGTTTCTGTTTTCTCACAAATCTGCCCGTAGCTGTCCCCATGTCAATTGTCACAGCATTATGGGTCAAGACACTAAAGTATTCACCAAGTGACATTGCACATGTAAGAATCAATGAACCCAGAGGTAGAATTGTAGAGAGGTGTAATAAAGAAAAAAACAGGCACATATCCAATAGGCACATTAGTCTTATTTAAACATAATACTGCCACCAAGCACTTTGGGATACTATAGTCATGCATAGCTTCAGCTATACAGGAGGCTTTCAGAATGGAAAAGTAGACTTTGATCTCCTAACACCTTTCCCTCCTACATCTCAGGATTGAGGGTTTTTGTAATCACACTCCCGAACTGTGTGACACTGACACTACTTTTGTCCACAGTTCTTCGGAACAGCCAGTTACAGGCCTACACTGAAAGAACTTCCATTCATAAGAAATTTTCAGAGAGGCGTTTAGGAAAAGGCAGGTGTTAAGATCAAATGTGTTCACTAAACTTTTACTTCTGGCTATAACCCACAACTTCAGGATTCTTCATGCATCAAAGGCTTAGTGCACCAAGTAAACTGGTGGTTTTGCAAGTAACAAATAACGCAGGTGTGCATGAGTAGAACAGATGCTTGTGGTCCTCAGGGTAGGACTGACCAAAGAAAGCAATGAAAAAGCAACACTGCAAGCTCATGACTCAGTCACCAGTGTCCCACTGAGCCATGGCAATGTATTTCTTACCTCAAACCCAAGTGTCTTCAGATTCAGCTTGTATCTTTTTCACTAAGTCCAGTGCTCTGAGTGCCTCAGGGAAGAGGAGCTGAGGACATCCATCAGAGCCAACAGTGAGAAAACAGTCTGAATTATTCATGACACTCAAATAGCAAAATTAAAATTAAACTACCTTACATGACAATGGGAGATATGCTAACACTGAAGAAATTCCAGGGCTACTTTTATGGGCTGTATGATCTAAGCTGGAATGAAATACTTAATGGTTAAAAGGCCTGCCTCTTTGTTCTCCCTATGGATGGATATATTTCTTGTTTTGCCTATATTTTATATCAAGTCTTTGCATAACTGCTGGCTTCATACTTGAGGCTATCTTCCTGAATCAAAATCTCTCCCATACTGGTAACAGGAGAATAGACTGCTTCTAGCTTTTTAACTTGTTAATAATGAACTTGGTCTTGTTTGATTCTCCTTGTCCCCTTCTCCCTGTGCAATACTTGCCTTGGGAAGTACATGGCTTTTGCATCAGTGTTCAAATCAGTTTTCTGTACTTGCTTAGATGGCTGTCAGGGCTAGTTTTTGAGGTATGGTCTCCTTTTGATAGGTCCTGACAAACGTTGCTAGAGGAGAGCCAGTTCCTGAAATATATTTCTCTCACACTTGTTTTTCAGGGTTCTCCACTCTGCAAAGACTAACAGTGTGGTAACGAGAAGCACTCCAGACTGGATTTAATGTTACCATATGCTAGACAGAATGAGGATCCATACTGCAGGAGAGCAGTTAACAGAAGCCTGATTGCAAATTGCATTTAGTCTCAACAGTTCAGTTCATTGCACACAGATGCCATGGGGGACTGTAAAGTTAGCAAGATGTGGGGGAGTACAGCTGATTTTTTAAAAGAGAGCTTTGGCTGATCTGATGTCACAGACATTTGGAGCTGATGCCATGGAAGAAAGTTGCTGCTGCATTTCTTCTGCCAGAAATAAATAAGAATAATAATGTCATGAGCTGTTAGTCAATTTACAAACTCTTGCTAGGCTGGCAATTGTCTGCTAATACAAATGACAGCATCGGCATCATCAAATGCTTCTCCTATAACTTGACAGCCAACACGCAAATGAAGTCAGAGAAGAGGAATTTACTCTTTCAAAACAGGTCAGCATGAGTGTGTTGTGTCTCCCTGGGCTGGCTGCAAAGTGCATCTCTTAGTTCTTACAGCAGACTTCACATAACTGAAGGTATGATGAGACTTACTGAATGAGCCAAGATGAAAACTTGCCTCAATGGATCCTCCCAGAACTAGCAGAGAACAAGAACTCTTTCCTGCTTACTTGCACATGACCAACCAAAGCAACTCGGTAGGCTCTGTCTAGGGCCTTTGCCACAAAAAATACTCAGCTCACTCATCCTAATAGACCTTTTGATGAGCAGGCTGAACAGAGTGGCCAAGGACTTCTCACTACCTGGCCTGAGCAACTGGGGCACAGATCCAGGACAATGTAAAGATGCTTGGCTATATTTTGAAGAACTGATACCACGAGTTTCACTATCCAAAGTTCCCAGACTAGCACCATAGCACAGATAACTTGAGTGCTTTTAAACATGAAATGGAGCCATGGGTGCATAAGCACTCATGTAAACACAGCCCTTATGCCACAGGATAAATGCTTTGCTCCATGTGAATCAGGTGAGGTCTTCTACTTCCTCCTCTTCCGCTCACTAGAAAGCATCACAATTCAGCTGCTTAGATCAGTGTTGATAAATTAAATAGAAAATATCTCAAGGGGCCTCTTTTCCAGTCTGACATCTCTATGAAGCATTCCCACATTTTTCAAGAAAAAAAAAGCTCTCCCAAACCCCACTGTATAGCCAGCCCACAAATTTCACTGTTAGCGAAGGTCATGAAGTCAAA
>VYZS01065667.1:6490-29830 GCA_013400695.1 Neodrepanis coruscans | reverse complement strand
AAAAGGTTTAAAAAAGTGTACACCTAAATTTCAACATAAAGATATTTTCTTTTAAGGAAATATCCAAGACAGAAAGACAAATCGAGACATTCTATATAATAAATTTATTTCCTGATTTTGAAAAGTTGAGCTCATAATTGTTGTTTATCCAGACAGGAGAGCAGAGGCATAAAAACAAAAATGATATAAATGCTACAACTTCTGAAGCTACAGCTCCTGAACAACTCATGACCTGCTGAATATAAGCAGCATATTGGAGAACAGTAACNATATTGCCCTTAGACATGAAGCCAAATCCTATTTCTGAGTGCTTCAAGAGCAGTTCTAAATACCACATTCTCCACAAGTACTTATTGATTTTGTTTTAACTCAGGTAATCAGCTTAATAAGACTGGTTAAAGATTAAAGCACTTCAAGTCACGGAGTGCACTGGTTTCTGCACAGGCGCCAATACTGTGAAACTACATAACAATAGATTTAAACAATTTATTACTACAGTGACCAAAACAACTAAAATACCATCAAATAAGTAGATATTGCTGGGGTGTTTTTTTAAAGAAAAGCATTACCTCTACACAAAAGATCTTAAGATCAAGCCCACATAACTTCATCTTCTCCGGAAAATGCTGAAAAACATTCAGATATGGAATATGACCTTCAACAACAAACCTGCATCAAAAAAAAAAAAGAAGATCAAATTAAAAAAGTATTTAGGATGACAAATGCACATGTTTATTATAAAATTAATACACAAATCAACATTTGATTTGAAATATCATCAGAATTATACTGCCTAAGCAATTCAAACACCTCTAAATGCTCCACAGGACAAAAACCAGTTAAATCATTTAACAGACTTGTAAATTCAAGCTCAGATATGACTGACAAATGGCAATATTATGGCAGTAAGCATACAATCAACATGCTTACTGAGAGTTTGTTCTGCACATTCTTCAGCTACTGCATTTCTGAAACTGCTTTAAGACTCCTTTGAATCATATGGAGGTTTTTTTTTAGTCAAAATTCTAAAGCTTTAAGTAAATTTTACTTTCAAAACACACACTTCCTTCTGGAGGAGTTTGAATCAGGCAATGTGGTAGGGAGCAAATTCACAGAATGATGAGCAGATACATAAAACTGAAACCACATTAATTACATCTGTATGATTTTTTAAAAGTATTATTCAGGTATGAATAGAAATTGTCTTGTATACTAATAAATAAAACCAGTTTAATTTTTATTTGCACAGAAGTAATGCAATTTTTTTGTTAAAAACTGGCTTTAGTAAGTGCTTGACAGTATTATTTGATATTATTCTTGATTTTTTCATATACATGGGACTTAACAACAGATACCAATAAAAAGGCACCACCACACCAAACCCCTGCTCTTATCAAGATTCTGGGCAGACACCCACAACAGGCAAAGCCAGGACTGAACAAACACAGACCATCACAAGGGAACACACTCATTCCACACTATAGGACTCATACAGAACCAAGCTAGAAATGCCTTCCTGTCTTCCCGAAGAAAATCCTCAAAAGCAATTCTCTCAAAAGAGCACATTAAACTTATTCAAGTTAACATTACAAATAGAGAAGGCTCCGTTCTTTAAATTACACTAAGTGACTGAAAACAATTGTCTTTTCTGCTGATTGTGTTATCCGCACAGGATCTCTCTGATTTTGCTACACAGATTAGTAACTTCTTGGTCTACAAAACTTCCATGTCACTAATGAGCCTACAGCAATTCAGAAGTTCACCTGCACTCTCCCAGTCCAGTGTCCTCATCACTAATTGTTTCACATAGCATGTATCTATTGAAGTTGACTAAAACTATTTAAAAGCTAGTTATTGCAAGGTTTACACTTATAACCTACTTTTTTTTTAAGCAATCTTATCTGAATTTTCAGTTTAATTAGAAAAAATAATTAAAACCAGGATTAAAATAAACAGTGCATTTAATAATCAAAACTGCTTCAGTTAGAATTAACTCATCATTTACAACAGTTTCTGAAAAATAACAGCAATATGAAAAATCACACTGCCCAGCAGCTTTTATTCCAAAACTCAGCATATCAGTCTCTCAAACGAAGAGGTAAAAGTTGCTGCACAATCCTTTCTAATCAAATTTTGCGATAAATATTTTGCTAACAAAATTCCAGTAGCTTTCTTGAACCAGCATAAGGAGCATTCCCCACCCCAGAGGTCAGTGAGGTCATCCTCAAACCCAGCCCCTGCCACTTGCCCTCACCATCCCACCTGACCTGCTGAGCAGCTTGCACCGTCAGCTCCTCAGCTCGTTTGAGTCATCCACACTAAACTGAAGAACATAAGCTTGAGGAATGGTTCCACAAAATTGACTGAGACAACCTAAAAGCTCAACATAACTAGCAGGACTTCTCTCCTTGTGATCTGGCCATGTGCTCCTGTGGCTCACCATCCTCTTCCCCAAATGTAACTCACAACAGCAGCTGAAAACCACCCCTTACTCTATTTATTGCCAGAAACGGTTTCTTTCCCATCATCTAACAAACTGGGGAGGGTCACAGATGGCTCCACGAGTGAAAGAGTTGGCAGAGGGAAGGGGATGCATCACACAAGCAGGAGAAGAGAACAAAGGGAAGCAAGATCTTCCTCTTTCAGCAACAGTGACCCATTACTGGCTCAGCTGATAAGCTCTGGCTGAGAGTTAAGGCACAATCACACCATTAGACCCGAAGAGCTGGAACCAGAGAGCAGCAAACTCCTGAGCCAGCACAGCAGTAGCTGGAAGAGGGCAGACAATCAGGACCTTCCCTGGGGTGTGGTGATGCAGCCAAACCACCCTAACAGCTTGCTGCCTCTGAAATACGAAATCCCACCCTCCCTTCAGTCCCCTGCCACACACTCCTCCCTGCTGACAAAAGCACTTGTGTGACTTCTCAGAGGATCAAACCGAGAACTAGTCTCTTCCAGGGTTTAACTCCAACCAGCCAGATTTCCAGACACAGCTGACTGCAGGAACATTACTGCAGGAATAGGGCAGAAAGGGACTGCAATGAAGCACATTAACTTGCACTAAAACGTCCAGTGAAACTTTCTTATACAAAATTAATCTTCTACAGATCTACTTCTTTCAACTAATAAACCATAACCAGATAATGGTAATACCAGGGCAAGAGAAAGAACAGAAATGTTTGTTTATGCAGGACCACAGGAACAGAAACTCGAAGCAGCTTAAACTGATGCTGGAACCACATCCTTACACTTCAGCAATGTCCATCAGAATGTCTTTTTCCTAAAGAGAAGTTTTCTCTAACTCGGCCGTACCAAGTCAAAGCACTACAACTGTTTAAAAAATAACAACATCTTTTCTAGCTTGAAATGACTGCCTCCATAAAAAAGAATGCTCTTTTCTCTCAGGTTAAGAGCTGCTTTTACATTCTAAAAGTTACAGCATAAATACTCTGCTATGAATACAATGTGCTGATGACTCAAGTTTTCAACACTTAATCCGAAAGTCCAGATTTGGAAAAGCACTTCAGAACAGTTTCTTCTGCCTGCTGTTCCTCCAAACTTTTCATGTAACAGATGTATGGTCAAAACACCTGTAAGACTATGTTTTATCAGGGGAGAGCTTGAAAGCTCGACTGGCAGAGACAGTACACAGTCCATGTTCTCTTAATTGCAGCAGCAGCCTGCATTAGTAAGGTCCAAGTATGAAAGAAATCTTAGGTCCTCAGCAGGATACACGGAAATGATGCATCTCTAAAAGCCACACAGTAATACCATAAACTGATTACAAGTTTAGTCTCATCAGCACGAGTAGGAATAACCTCATTTGAAAAGCACTATTTCTCAGAATCTCTAAGTCTATCATCTTGAAATTTTTTCCAGAACCCAACTATCTTATTATTTAGATATACAATATACATCATACGAAATACTGCAAGGCTATTCACAATGGAAAAGGATTTAATGTGTAGCATAGGCTTGAGTAGAAGGTTGTTAAAAATGTTATTTTTAAACCAAAATATTTCTGTCAGAGGATGTAATTGTAGTGTTTTTATGCTAAGTGTGTCAAGTAGCAAGGAGGAGTATATTTTTGGTGTTGTAAATCCTTTAGAAGCTGGCAGATTGCCCTACCATGGTGCCTAAGCATGTATCACAAGGGAGGAGTGGTAGTCTGATTGCAGTGTACAGAGAAAACCAAACTGAGGAAAAAACAAAGCAGAACTTTAAACAGAACTCTAATTCAGTTGGTTTAAATAAAACAATTTGCCTACAAAGACTTACAAGGTAATGCTGAATACTTAATGTTTTCTCTGCATAATTTTCATCTTTGGTCTGTCGTTATTTTGATCTGTGTATCTTAACACATGCAAAAATGTGAACATTGTCTGATTTTTTTAAACTTAAATATTCAGAAGTTAGAAAACAAGTATTTTATGGTAGTTCATGCAATTTAAAATTATTTCCCTTCTTCATCAAACTTGTTGAAAGGCAAAGACCTTAAGGGTAGGGAGGGAAGCATGATAACATAATTACAGTCTTATATAACTATCGTATCATGGTAAAACTTTGCAAAACAAATGACATTCTTTTAAACATCATTTTCTGTACTTAATTCCTTTCGTAGGTTCAGAGCATTTAAAGTCATTGGATCATTATGATTTATCCAGTTTTACACACATCAATTGTATCTAATTAAATGGTATTTTCTCATTCAGATAATCTTATTTCAATTTCCAATTATTACTTTCAGATTATGCCCTTCTGTGCTATATTTGGTACTTGACTTTTTCTCTCTCTCTTTTCCAGCTTTTTTTTACTGCTTTCTTATTTTCTCTGCCTCATTTCAAGTGCTCATCCCTTAAGGATCTCAGTCCAAAGGACGTTCTCCAGGTTCTAAATCATTTTCCTGGATCTTTTCACAAGTCCCCAGTTTTTAAAGTGCCAAATACAACAACACACCATCCATATGAAAACAAGACAATCTACCTTTCCTCTTAACAGTTGACTTTGACAGCTGTTGTTTGGTTGGGTTTTTTTCCAAACCCAATATTGTACTAAGACGGGAACTTGCGATGTCTTTACCTGGTATGACCCAACAATGTTTCCAGAGAATAGATATTTAATTATTACTTTTTCTCTCCAAATTAGGATTAGGTAGCTAATAATTCTTTGGTGTGAACCAGGTGCTCTATCCCAGTAACTGTAATTTACTATTTGGATTTTTGCCATATACAAACATTATCACACAAGTTTTTCTAATCTATTTTCTAATCATTGACAAGAATACAGAGTATGCTACGGTAGTTGTGACTTGTACAGAATTTCCTTAGGAAGGCAGCAGCCAGCAATAAATCTTGTTATTCAAAACTACTTTTGAGTTCTACTATGTCTTAATCTACTCAATAAATACCTCTGTATTGCAGGGTGCTAGCTTGAATTCTGAATATTATGGCATTTTGCTGAAATATTTACAAGCATTTTTTATGCAACACCAATATTCAGTTCTGCAAATATGCAATGGTTTGTGCAATTCTGATGAATGAAGGACACAGCCACTCCTAAAGTAAAATCAAGGGGTTAAATTGTTTTGCATAGAAATTAATTACCTAGCACTACCTACCGTACTTCAAGACATACAAACCTCCCCTTTTCTGAAAGCACCTGCAGAAGATCATCCTGCAACACCCACCCTTCTTGGGAAGCTTGTACAAAGTTAGAAAAGTGCAGCTGGAAGCTGACATCCCAGGGAAGAGAGGCCAAGATGGAAGATCAGGCTCTGGGGTAAAACCTCCCCTGCATTCACCACCCTTTCAGCAGCTACACCAGTTCTAAGCACCACAAGTGGGGAACGATGGATTCATTGCCTTGCCTTTTAACTCACAGGTTACATATTTGAAAAACAAAAATTAAAGAACTGAAATCTACCATATCAACTGAATTTTGAATCACTTTTTCCTTTATTTTGTCTGACTTTTCTCTTTGATTTAACAATGTAGTTCCTTGAGTATTTCTGTTCTTTAAAATTTTGGCAGTTTTGTTTTTTCAGGGAGTGTCAGCATACAAAAGGTCTTCCAAGGAAAATCTAGGAATTCCTGAACTTAAAACTATTTAGGCCTTATTTAAAACATTTATTGCCAACAAGAAGAGCTGATGAATTATTTTTCATTCTTGAAGGAGGTAAGGAACATGTTCATAGCCCTGTTGTAGGAGAAAGAAGGGAACTGCATTGTCAGCAAGACTTTGACAGTCTCCATTTAGCATCAAACCCTATTATTAGCACAATTTATTTCTACTATATTAAAAGGTATATTATTCTGAACTTTGATAATTACAGATACCAAGATATAAAGACAAAATGAACTTCCTATATTAATTTCTGTGCCTGGCTCCATTGAATGAAGCTGCTTTGCCACCTTTCAGATCACTATATACTGCTGGTATTGTCTGTATGATGACACTGATGTAAGTCCCAGAGAATGTTTACTCATTTAATTCTGACACGCTGACAACAGCAAATATCACCAAACTGTGACCACACACACCTTCAGTTAACCTTAATAAATATTGGTGGAAAAGGATAAAAAGCTTATTCAGCTCCAAAACCTTCTTCCTTCCTTCTTTTGAAATTCACTGCAATCAAGAGAGAAGAACCTCCTCCAACATAAGCTGCATAAATTGTTATGTCCAACAATTGCTATTGTTACGTCCTTCTTGCTATTACTGAGCAAATAGTAAGAGGGCAACAGCACAGACCTAATTTCTTAAAAAAATATTACCTATAAAAGCAAAAATTCCTCACTGGAGACCATTCCTACCTTAAGAGCTCAGACAAGGTAATTGGTTCTCTCAGCCAGAGCAATGCCATGTAACAAAATGAAAGGGTCATTGGCATTGTCATCCGCAGTCTCTCCTTTTGGTTCTTCATTAAATACAAGCTGCCATCTACTGATCCAGAGTACACAGAGGTGCTTTCTTGGGTTTATGTTAAAAACAGAAAAGAAAAAAAGGAATTGATACAATAAGACACATGATCCATGTTACACAGGAAACAAGATAAATGAATATACAAAGACCCTTGTTCAACAACTAGTAACGTTTTGAAACAACTGCTTGGATTAGCTTGGTTGTTTGTGTACTTTTCTACTAAAAATCTTAACTCTAATTTATTCATCTACCATGACATGAGATGACAACCTGTTTCATAAACTGCTAATTCACTTGCCTAAGACACCAGATCACATGAATAGACAGAACTCCCCCTGGCACCCATCAAAACAGTAGTTTTGTTGGGAACTCTGCTTAAACCTGGAGTTCTTGAAGGACATTAACTCCTATACAACATATAAGTAACAGTATTTAGGAGCTGGAAATACTGTTTTCCATTAAGAGATAAGGATTAGGAACAGTGAGGAAACAAGGGAAAATTTGATGTACTTTTAATAAATGACTCACAGTTGGGGATTAAAACACAGTTTCAAACTTTAAAGTACAGGCAGGACTTTAACAAAAATGTCATTTTAATTGCAGAAATTGCACTGATGTTAAGGTCTGCTCTATAATCCATCTGCCCTATAATCTCTAACTGTGGAAACACTGGTATTCTTTTAAAAAACATATCTAAATTCAATGTCAAAGAAACAGCTTTAGAACTAGAAAGCAGCAAATGCTAAAGGGGGTAGAAAAAACACCAAACGAATAAACAACCATTCATCTCTACTTCCTGAGATGAATCACTGAAAACTAAGAGAAAAAGCAAAGAGAAAATTCAGTTTAGCAGAGTGATCTATGAGTTAAGTATCTTTTCAACAGTGAAACCTGGGAGTTCAAGGGAAAGGGACCCCCAAAAAAAAAAAAGTCTCTGTTCCCTACACCATGACCCAGCTGAGATGAAGGAAGATACACTCAAAGCACACCAGCACAAAATCCAGCACTGCCTCTGTCGACTGTTTTTCTCACTGTGTATCCCTACAGACTGTCCATCTGCCTAGCCCGGAACAGCAAGCGCTGGAGGCACAGCTCCGCAGCCAGGAGCTGCAGGCCCATGGCAAGCAGCCTGCGAAAAGCAGTTTACCGCTGCAGAGCCCTGGGCACGCCGCGGTTCCTGCGGGGCGGCAACGGGGGGAGCACAGAGCCGGCAGCGCCCCATCATCGCCAGGGCCGGTCTGCGGTGCCACCTACCGGCCCCCGGCCCCGCGGGACCGGCAGCGGCGGCAGAGCCTCGGACACCGCCGGGACAGGGGAGGGCAGCCCGGGAGGGCACCACGCACAGCTGCCAACGAGAGCAAACGCAGGAACATCAGTTTAATCCTTGTAGTTCAATCCTCACTTCACCTTTCACACCGATACCAGTCCTTAAAGGCAGCTTCATGACTGAAGCTTCATTATTAATTTTATATTCGACTCAATTTAAAATAATCCTCATTATATTTGTGGCCATAATGATGGCACACAATTTCCTTTTATTTCTTCCAGCTTATGTAAGGCATGACAACACAGAGTTACACACAGCTAATAATTTAAGAGGTGTTTATAGGCTTCTCCAGCAATATCTCAGTGTTATACTCAGTGGAATTGGCTATTAACCCTACCCAAAAAATAACAAAAAACCACTTGCCATGTGGACAAGCCTCTTAGGAAAAGAAGGGTGTTGAGATTTCCAGGCTGTAGCAACAACAGCTCAGTAAAAATCTTCACAGGGGTTTACAACAGACTAGAACACATTTACTATTACTTGTGTAAAACTTCAATATATAAAACTGTTCCTATGTTTGTCTGACTTCACCAAAATTTACTTTAAGTGTAATTGAATTCTTAATTAATTACAAATGATTTTAGTGAGTTGATGACTACCAGAAGCTGAATTTAATCTCAAATTATAAACGAAGAACATGATAAATTATGGCCAATCTTGAGACTACCAAGCTGTCCTAAAACCTAAGACACATAACTATAAAAGGCACAAGAACCAAGGAAGAAAGGAGTTCCTCTAAATATAAAAAAGGAGGAAGAAAATTCAACATAATATTTTTACTAGAAATTTTTCACTCTTCCTCTTCATATTATATTTGTATAAAACCCCAAATTCTACATGTACAAACATACAGTGACTCTTTACCTGAAAATGTTGCCATTTTAACGTGTCAGGGTGAAAGGTAATTGCATAATATTCACAAAAATTTGCATTACCATTTTTGCACCTTTTCCCTTGTCCATAATTCTGCTTGCTTTTTTTTAAATGCATTTATTTTTCAAATTGCTGCTGATAAAATTTGTCATTCTCTTACTATTTCTGGACTTCACAAAATAAAGAGAAAAACATGAAAGAATAAAATTGCATTCTTCTGAGGGCAGACAGGCAACATGACAGAAGAACATAAAGAGGATAGTACATAACAGGGGAATAAAAAACACTGAGACAGATAAAAAAGGAAAAGGAAAGCAAAAAATAAAGCAAAAAATAAAACCATCAGAAGCTTAAAATGCAAGCAAAAGCTTTCAAATGTGCCTTGAAATGCATTTCCAGTATCAGACACTGCAACACTGTCTGGTATTACATTTGCCTTGTAGCACAAAACACTACAATTTTCTGTAACATTTTAATTAAGAAGTATCCTGTAAATATTTTCAAGCTGGTACTGTAAGCAGAAAGTGATGGAACACTAAAATACAATTTTTCATAGAAGAGATTATATGGAAAGTAGTAAAAAGAATGCAGAGACAAAAGATACAGAAGTACCAGGACACTGTGAAGAAAAAAAAACTAACTTAAATATATCAATGCAATAGAAAAAAATACACCCCCCTAAAGAACAAACTCATGCTTTTTAACGTCAAAGTCGTGACTGACAGCTCTGCTGTTGGCTAAACAAGTGCTTATTCATCAAAGCTGCTGTGTTGGTGAACATCTAGCTTTGCAGACATAATAGCAGTTTCCCACTCCAAATAGGAGGCACAGAACAAACTTGTTATAAAATAGAACTTCCTTCTGCATTTCTCATTGTATTTCCAGGTCTTGTTTAACTTTCATCTCCTTGAGTGGGGGTTGGAGGGGAAGTCTTCTATTTCTGATAGAATATAAAGTACTGTGGTGGCAAACAGACTGAAAACTTTACACCTTCCAACCAGTTCCTCCAACTCACTGTACACAAATATACTTTATATTCATTTGTATTTAAAAATTACAGATCAATTGGTTTCCAGATAGTTCAGCTCACTGCTCCTACCTGAGACCTTGCTCACGGATGAGACAAAGCTGCAGTCAGTCGGCAGATCCCCCTCACTTTCAGATAGAGACAGCAAGTGTAGAAGGCTGGATCTTTCTGGTTCACTGTCCACATCAGTACTGCTCTCACATACCTGTTTTTTATAAATTCATACTTGTATTAGCTACTGTTAATTACTGTTTCAATCTTAACAAGCCACATAAAATATGACAACCAAAATCTGCAGTAAAAGTTAAAACCCAACCTGTTCACATTTTTACTTTCTCTATGAAGCAACAGTATGTGAAGAAACCCTGGAAAAACAAAGTATTTTTAAAGGATTTCTCTATATTAAACGACTTTTAACAATTACATTACAATTTGCTACAATGACCAGAAAGTTGGCAGAACATAGAATCAAAGCTTGATGAAATGAGTAACTTCAAGAGAGCAG
The DNA here is from genome assembly GCA_013400695.1 of Neodrepanis coruscans. Taxonomy (NCBI): domain Eukaryota; kingdom Metazoa; phylum Chordata; class Aves; order Passeriformes; family Philepittidae; genus Neodrepanis; species Neodrepanis coruscans. The sequence goes on along the minus strand of VYZS01065667.1, from coordinate 19,177 downwards.
ACAGGATAGAAGCTGATGATGCATTTTGCATTGTGATTTCTATCTACTGATTATCTACGTCAAGACAAAGTGTTATTTTTAAAAAAGCAGTTTCAAATACTCAAAACAGTATTTGTCTCTTAAAAAAAAAACCAAAACAAAACACAAGAAATACCAAAATGGAGATGTGGAACCCAGTTTAGATGAGATCCCTTGTACTGAAGTGACATTATTACCAGCCAGATGTGTATCTTGAACAAAAATGGTTTCTGTTGTTGCTTTTAAAAAGACACTAAACATCTCATGAGATTTAAGCTTTCACTTACTGATAATGCTTTCATAGTTTCCCCAGCTGGTCTGTTGCAATATGCCTGTTTGCTCTTCTGAAGGTAAAGTCTCCAAAAATTGTACAGAACTTCATTCTGATAAATACAAATGGATTATGAGTACAAAGTTTACAAGATCATTAATTGCTGAGAGAAAAGAGAGTAATTTCTAACTCAGGAATCTGAGTAATATTCCATGTCTAATTTCATTAAATGTGATTTACAAAATATTTTTTTAAATTACCAGAGATAGAAAATCTGATTTTATAGGCTCAATGTTTCTAAAATAGCACCTTCTGTAACACACACAACTCACACTGACATCAACATACCTTCATTTGTGGACATACTCCTAATGCTTCTAAAGCTTCAGCTTGTTTCTTGAGTACAAGTTGAAAGCCTTCACAAACATACCATTCACACCCTCTATCTAAGGGAAAAAAAAACAAAACATTTTTTTGTTTGGTTGTACTGGTTTGGGTTTCTTTAACCTTATGCCGATTTATTTCCACTTCACATTCTGTCCCCTCGGTACCAGGACAAAGACATGACTAAGGCTTTCAGATCCCAGTGCATAGACCAGCATCACTGAGTACTCCATAAACTTCCATTTTGTCACAGCTTTAAACAAGATGCTACTGAAGAGGCACTGCTCTCCACGTATTTCCCAAGAACAGTATATTCCACTATAACATCTAGCCTGGCACTTGTAATTGAGTGGAGCATTGTTAAACAACCAGCTTTAAAATAACTGAGAACTTGCCATTAGAAAAATGAACATCCCATCCCTGGCACAGAAAACAGGAACATTACAGTGGTGAGTCAGGCAAACAATAATCAATACCACCACATGCTTTACCATTCTCTCCCACAGAATCATACAGATTCAAATGAAAGAAACCTTCTCAGATATTCTGAGCTTGTAACAAATCTTAGCACAATGTGAATCTCACAAGGAGTGGGCCTGCTCACTAGTCACCTAGTCACTATTTCTTCAGGTTGCATTACATTTACTTTTTACCACTACCTCTCTCTGTTTACTACTAGCCTTTTCCCGTGGCTTTTGGTTTGAGACATTTTCTCTGCATTTCCCAACTCCCTTTTCATTCCCTCCACACCTGTTCCTCACTATCTTTCCTCCCAATCACACTTTGTGTCTTGCCATCTTGTAAGTCGTCTGCCCAAAGCTTCTGCCTCCCTTCAGTGCTGCTGGTCTTGACTGTTAAACACATATACACCTTTCTCCTACAAATGCATGAAAATGTAAAATAACCTGACTGCTTTCACAAAGGGACTGTGTGAAGGTAAGAATTTCTTTCCTAGGAAACCTAGGGGTCAACTAATGACCTTCCCAACAGGAGAAACAAAAAGCACAGAGTGCTGGGTACATGGCCCAGATTTTAGGAGCTCACATAATGATCACAACCCTTCTGAATCACGAAAGTCAAATTACTCTGGATGAAGGATGCAACATTGGTTCAGCTACTGGAACTCCATGAAATCTCTTCCATGCAGTTTGTGGGTGGGTTAGAGGGACAAGCAGCTGTAACACAGACCAGCCTGACACTCAGAGATGGACCACCATCATACCTCACTAACCAAGAAAAGCAACTCCCCTGGTTTTGGAGGAGCCATCCCAAGGAAGGAATAAAGGGATCACCACACCTGAATGCATGTCACCAGTATCCTCAGTGAGCATTCACCTCCACAAATCAAAGCAGCAATAAATAACACACAGCTCTGTTCAATAAAAGGAAAAAACCAGCACCAGGCTCACAGAGGTCACCTCTGGATTAGGAAGTCACCAAAAGTGATTGCTGAAGATTATAACAGCAGCTGGGGTGTGTATTTTGTTCCCACTCCTACAGTCTTTCCCAGCTATCTGCTTCTGGCCCCCACCAAATGGCCCAGGTGAACCCTGGCTGAACAGCCACTCTTAGACAAAATACAGATATAGAACACCATCACCATACCATTTTTCTCCTGCTTTCTTGAACCTTTGGAGATTGTTTGGACTCTTGAATTAGCAATAAAATCAGTGTTTACGACTTCTCTAGTTCTCTGCAAAACAGGAATATTATCTCAGCAAGAAAAAAAGGCAGGTTGAACTTGCACAGGTTGTCCCATCACAAAACATAATGGAGGAACTTAATCAAATTCACTAAACTAAAAGGAGACAGTGTGATGTTATAAAAGGTGATATGCATCAGGTTTGCCCAGATTTGCACCGTACTAAAATGCAGCAACACCCAGGTAATGCTTCTGAGGCACCTAGAGAACACCCTGGCACCACAGCCACACAGCAGGCCAGGGTGGCTCAGGCTACATGTTGTGATCTCAAAGAACATCAGTTATAAACAGTGGCAAGGAAAGCATGAAAAAGGAAGAATAACAACACTGCCTTCAACTCCTGATGTCAAGGGATAAAACCAAACGTTTTCTTAATACAAAGCCAAGAAGCAATCAAAATAAACCCTTTCCAAGGCCAGTAAGTCAGCTTTTTACCTCGGTAACATTGTGGCAAGATCTGCAATAAAATCTGCCTCCGTCAGTGAGACCCCAGTTCACTTCTGAACACTGGGCACATCGTTCATTAAAATCTCTCTGAAAGGAAAAGAAAACAGTGTTTCACGAGTGTCCAGGTGTAACAAACAGCACTGTTACTGTGCTAGCGCACAGCTTTTGAGATTACTCATAGAGGAGAACATTTACAGCCTCTGCGTTAGCTCTGGTTGGTAACAAGTGACCACCGCATTTGTGACCAGCTACAGTGAACTCCGAGCACGTAATTTTAGCTGGCAAGCACTAAAAAGCCGTGTGTGTGAGGAGTGAGACACGGGGAATGGTGACCCACGCCTCGCACACACGTGGAGAGGCAAAATAATCCCCCGATTAGAAATGAACGCCAAGACAAAAAAACTGGAGCGGGAGGCGAAAGAAAAAAAAAAAATTTCTGTAACTGCAAGGAAAGCCCGCACGATCCGGGAGAAATGCAAGACTCCCGGAGAAACCGGGAAAGAGGGAAAGGAACGGATCAAACCCAGGCGTTTTCAGAAACACCCCCAGCACGTGCTGGGGACAGGACTGAGCATCGGCCAACGCCGAGGGGCCTCCCCGCCGCCTCTGGGCCCCGGCAAGGGCAGGGCCGGGCAGGGACAGGCAGCGCCCGCCGGCGCCTCCCCCGCTCCCCCCGGCCCGGCTCCCCGCTGCCCTGGCCCAGCTCGTCCCGGCTCCTCCCGGCCCGGGACCTCCCCCGCCCGGCTCTTCCCGGCCCAGGATCCCCCAGCTGCCCCACCGTGTCCTCCTCGTCCATGGCGGCCGCTGCCGGGGCCGCACCATGGCAACCGCGCCGGCGGCCCCTCGGCCCGTCTGGAAACGGCGGCCCCGGCGATGGCGTTCCGGGCGGACGGGGGGGGAGCGCGGCCCCGAGAGGGCGGGGGTGTCCTCGGGGGCCGTGGGGCGCCTCGCTGAGGGGATATGGCTACGGGTGCGAGACATCAGATACCAGGAAAGCTTTTACTGCGGGGGTGGTGGGCACTGCCGCAGGTTGCCCAGGGAGGTTTTGGATGCCCCAGCCCTGGAGGTTCGGGTCGGGTGGTGCCCTGAGAACCTGCTCTGGTGGGAGATGTCCCTGCCCGCTGCAGGGGAGGTTGGGTGGGGCTGGATGATATTTAGGGTCCCTTCCAAGCCCTTAACATTCTAGGGTTCTGTGACATGTGTGCTTCACCTTTGAAGGGGACGTGGCTGCTTCAAGGGGGTGTGGGGTGCTTCCCCACGCGGGTGTTCTGAGACTGGGGGGTATATATCACAGAATTATAGAGTCAGGTAGGTTGGAAGAGACCTCTGAGACCATCGAGTCTGACCTGTGACCAAACACCACCATGTCAACCAGAGCAGGGTACCAACTGCCACATCCAACCTTACCTTGGACACCTCCGGGGATGGTGACCCCACCACCTCCCTGGGCAGCCCATTCCAATGTCTAATCACCCTTTCTGTGAATAAATTGTACTTAATGTCCAGACTGAACCTCCCCCCCGCACAGTTTAAGACTAAGACCACACGTACCCTCCCAGCCCACCACCATACCCTGCCCCAAGCTCCTGCATCGCCCTGGCCGGACACACACGGCTGGTGCCCACCAAAGCTGTGCCGAGGATTTGGGAAGTGGAATGCTACCGCCTGTACAAAAAGAAGCCACAACAGCTCATTTAACTATGTAAAAATGCTTGGAGAGCCTTGAATGAGGGAAACTATAATCTGAAATTCACTTTCAGTTAAAGAACAACACCCAAACCTCCACATCTTGATGTAGGTCTCTAATTTCTTGCACACTAATAATAATGTTTAAAGAGGTCTAAACACCAAGATTGTTATTGCAGTAAATTTGCCCACAAAATTGGAGAACAGGTTTAGGCCCTTTAAAAAAAAAAAAAAGGTCCACTACCTGAAAGCATGGGAAAAAATTAAAGCTAAAATATACATAGAAAGAGGTGAGTCTGCCTTGACAGCTGTGGTTACATTGATGTTGGAGGATATGTACAGAGCTAGAGGGGAACTGTTTATGTTCAAGAAAATGTTATTACTCATACCAACTGTGATCTTTTTTCAGTGTGGGATGAACATTTGTAACACCCATTAAAGAGAATTGCGCATGTAATTCCTGCCATGTTAAAAAGGTGATTGTCAACCCCACAGAAATGTAGCTAATACTTTGATGAAACAGATCCTACTTGTGATTTTAATTTCCATATTTTTTGTTTGTAGAAATACTGTTTCTGGGAAAGCAAGGCCATTTCATGTGACAGAAAGAGTTTGATCTATTTCTAGTGTATTTCCAAGATTAAATACTACCTTGTGTCTGTGGTAAGAGTTGTGTTCCAATGCAGAAGATAAGCCATTGCTCCTGCTAAGAGTGGTGCTCACGTGTGACTCGAAGCTGTGAGCAGGCAGTGGGCCTGCTCAGTGGATTTAACTAAATTAAAGAACTTGCTTAAATTAAGCATGGAAGTGTCACTTTGATGAGGCACTTTGATGACCTTGGAGTTATGTCTTCTGTTTTCTAATTACAGCTGGTCAACAAAATATTAAAGAAGGTGTAATCACACAGGACTGCAAATTTGTCAAAACCTGGACACTTCATGTTCAATGGCAACAGTTGCAGATAAACAAGAAAAAAAGAAAGGTGTGGATGACTGCACAGGGAGCTGTATTGGTGTAATTGTTTTCCTAGTGGTGTAAGACAGGCAAGCCCTTACTCTCTGCTTTTGGAGAGCCCACACTGCTTTTCTGAGCTTCATTTTCTCTGCGAGCGAAACACATGTGAAAAGGTACCAAACTTTAGGAGGAAACTTGTATATTGACAGATACTGATATTGCAAGTTACTTATTAGTATATAGGCTCTCTATAAAGGGAAAGGGTCTATCAGTATTTCTGAAGTCCAACAACTGATTAGTGCAGACTACTGATCTGGTAAAAAAAATCAAAGCATAATAGGGTTAACAAGTCTTATATCTATTTCTTAAATATTTTTTGAAATGACAGGAATAAAACCGGTTTTTCAGCATATAAAATTATGTGTAACCTTTGTCCCTAATTACAAGTTACCCAAGCATACTGATAGGGTTATGATAATTTCAAAGCCAGGAGACAGACTGTCTTCCTGCTTTGGCTCACTTTTCTAATTAAGTTCATTATGCATAGTAGTCAGATTGATTCAAGGCTTAGATAAATAATATGTCCTGTTGTTTCCATTGATTTGAATTTTTAATGAACTGAGTTCCATTGCTGATATCACATTTCTGTCTCTTGACTGCAGAGTTTCTACATGTGAAAACGTAAAAACTGCATATTGGACTGAAAGACATATCCCTTGGCCTATCCTTTGGGATATTGCTCATGAAGTTGTGCTGGCTCCAGGATACAAACTTCTATAGCAGAGATTCTCCCAAGAGTCTTTACCTGTTGTCAGACACCTACTACAATGAGTTAGAGCAGAAAAGCAACCTCAGCTGCTGCAAAGATTGTGAAGATGAACAGAGGGCAGATCTACCAGATTCAAATTTATAGAAAACACATACACAGTTATTAGCACCCACAATTTCATCTTTGCACCATCTCTCCATGGAAGAACCCATGTTTAAAGGCAGAGAGAAAACAAAAGGGAAATTAGGAGAACAAGAAGCAGATGGCTTCACTCTAACCAGTCTTTAGAAGAGGCTGCACTGTAGGAAGGGTCAAAGGGAAAAGCTGTGCCAGCAGAAGTGTGGTGGAGGCAAAAGCGCAGCAAGTTGTGCAAGGAGCCAGCAGGAGAAGGGACAAAGGTGGGAACAGCAGCAAGGCGTAGGGGTTGCAGCTTGCTCGGCAGAGGAGGATAACCAGGGAGGGGCTGAGCTCAGCGGAGCTTTGAAGGAAGCAACAAGAAGAATGAATTTAACGTTACAGCTTAGACACACCCAGCATTGCCTTGTGATAGTGTTTATTATACAGCTTTGGTTCTCAAATTTTATTAGTTAAATACATTTCTAGGCCTGCTGTGGAAGACCTGAAAATCCGACCTCAAACATCCAAAACAACAGAAAGCAAATACTTTTTTTCCCAAAGTTTTCTCAGGTTTTCTTTACATTTTCTTGGGATGTAAGCAACATGAATTTGAGTTTTTGACTACCAGAGGCAGCAACATTGCACCCAGGAGGAAGAGCAGACTTATCCAGTCTTATGCACTGTTTGGGGTTCACACCATCAGTATTTGCTTTGCACATGTGCTGCTGCCCAGCCTATCTCATGCAGTTACATTGCGGTGCCACAGCCTCGCTCCAGTTTCACCTGTGCCTCTCCATGATACAGAGAGCCGGTAATGACCTGTATGGTCACCCAGCCAGAGCTATTTGGAGACACAGACTGCGGGGCAAGATGTCACATTCAGATGAGCTGCTCTAGAAGACAAACCTCTTTGGGAGGCCATGCTCACATGTGGCCAGCCACAAAGTGGTTAGGGAGTTCTGCCTAGGGATGCTGAAGACCTGGCTGGAGTCAAGTAAATACCACACTGCAGGTCCTGGCTTTCAAAGGCAAGATTTCTTTCCTGAGGAGCACCAAGCTGCTATCCTGCTGTCCATTCTATCAGAGACTGCACCCCCTGGTACATGGTGACCATGTTAACCTGATCCTACAGAGATACAGAGCAGGAGAAGGACACTTCTAGGAGAGAAGGTGATCTTACCAGCCACAAAGGAACAGAGCAGGCACTGAGCATCCCATTTCACATTCCAGGCATGTACAATGCCTTTATTTTCTCATTTTTCAGAATTTATTGAGCAGCTAACATGAAGCATTCCTTGAAATTGTAATACTTTAACAGTGTCAGACTTGGTCTAGTTCCCAGCTTTACTGAAAGAAAAATACACCACATACTAAAAGGAATCTTGGGTTCCACTATAGTGTTGTGTGTCCATAGAGCCCTAAAGACTCAAGATCATTCTTGGATATGTTTAATCCACAAATGCAGTGGTATTTTTAAGGGAATCGAGAGCCACCTTGTGGAGCTGGGGTTCACAAAGGGTCTCCAAATTATACTGCTGGGAACAGCTACTTGCTGCTAGAAATTCAGATCCAATGTGATCCTGGAGATTGTCAGTCTGGGAAACATGCACCATGCATATGTCTGTGCATACTCAGTAGATTATGCATCATCACAGTGCTCTTCTGCTGACTAAATAGCTGAATCAGTTTGCTGAATAGTAAACCGATATATTTGGAGGCAGTGGCAGGCATGGAATGGCAGGAATGTAAAACTGTCAGAAAAATGTAGAAAGCAGCGGAATCAGGGAAGCAAAGTAACAGCCTCATTGTGTCCTACACAGCCTTGGTGTGTATGGGGTGTTGCTCACAGGGCATTTTTCACCATATAATTAATTAAGTCCTCAAAAATGCTGATAAATTTTCTTAAGGTTTCTGTCATAGGCTTATTTTCTTCTGCAATCATTCATTAACAATGGGAATTAGGATTGCCAGAGCTCAAATACTGACCCATGCTTTATAACCAGAAAAAATTACAAGGATGGGATTACTTCTGTGACACCAGTCATTGTTTGTTCATAGAAGTGGAGAATATCTTGGTATCTTGCAGCAGGGCCTATGAAATGTTTCATTTATGATTTCTCCTCAGTCATTTCTCACAATAGACTCTGAGCTACTTGTCAGTATCAATATATGGATAACACTACATGGTCTTGTCAAGCAAAGAGATATTTGATTTTTGCCAAACCTCCTTGATCTTTTCCAACATCTCTATGCAGCAGCAACTTTATCTTGAGCACATTAGATCATGTCTTAAGAATGTATTTTATAAAAACACAATTTTTAAAAAGTCTCTCTAAATAAAAGACCCTATAAACTCAAAAATGTATAAAATTAAAAAAAAAAGAAAAACAAAAATGAAGGAAAAAGAAAGTTAGGGGGAATGAGAGTGGGGAAGAAGAGGACTGTGGTGTTTGAATTTTTCTCCAGGTGCTATAGAAACCAGTGTCGAGGTAAATGGTTAGCAGTCCACTGAGAATAGATCTGGTTATTGAATCATGACACAACCGAGTCCAGTGCAGTCTGACTCGCTTTTACTCATTTTCTGCTGAGTGAATTCTAAGTTCCAGAAGCTTTTTAAATTAGTTACACACTAGCAGAACTCTAAGTTAAGATAAATTTCAAAATAGATACAACTTTCAAAATCTACGTTAGCCAAATAGTCACCAATATCCCAAAGCACAGTACAAAGCATGTGAAAGCAACCTGAGAAGTCATTCCTTTTAGATCAAGTCTTAACAGACAAGCCAGCAGATCCTTTTTGCTTAATAGAGCTCAGTTTTCCCCTTTGTTGAAATGTTGTTTTGGTAAACAGGAGATATCTATGGGTATCCTTAATGGTTGCTTCAGACTGGATTAATTTTTTTTTCCCAGTAATTTAAATGTAACCACATATAAGATGACATGTGGTAGTAGGAGAAAATTCATAAAAAGACACCACAAGACTATGGCAAAGAGTCAACACTTCTGGTTTCAAAAATATGGAAATCTCAATGAAACCCTGCATGTTTTCCTGTCATACTTCATTCCATCATGCTTCCAAGAGGCCACAGTGCATGGATGCATAGAGCACTGGACACAGGTTTCCAGTGTTTGTTCCAAAAAAACCATGATAAATGATTCCATATTATAATACCTAGAGGTGAAGGAGAGACAAATCTAAAAGAAATAGAAATGAGTAGAATGGAATCCCCTATTTTCAGAATGTTCCCAAGCTTTGGTCTCAAGTCTGCACTTTTCAAGTTGTCTCTGTCAACAAGGGAATGCAGCAGCATTCAGAGGAATCCAGAAGAACCAGTAGGATCACCCTAGCCAGTGTTCTGTACTCTTTAAAACCGACATGAATGTTCAAGGTTTCTGATGATGTTTGATAAATGCTGTTCTAAACTAGACATAGTCCTGGCAAAGTGAATGTTCTGCAAAGAAAATTAGACCAAAATAGTATTAATTGTACCCCTAAAATAGAGAAAAAATATTGTTTCTCAATTTCTGCTCCAAAACCCACAATACACAGCTTTTATGATATTTCTTATTGTAAATGCATATGCAAGATTGTGGAGTAAGGAGAGTTTAGAAGATAAATTTTCTGTTCTAACTATGACATGTAAAAAACCTGCAATTAAATTTATAGGGATCCCTGCAATGTATGGACTGTTTTTAAAGGGTAGTCTATAAAAAGTAGTAGTGAGTGCTATTAATAAAAATGAAAATATGTTAAGGTAGAGGCATAGCTTTGCTTTGATTTACAATCTCATTTCCCCAATGGCTTTTGCTCTCCATATCTCACCCTCTATTTTTCTGTCCTTTCTTTCTGAAGAAAGAAAAGGTCACCATCCCTATTCAAAACTTGATTAGGCCTTTAAGTTACAGCATGCTATGAGACCTACAATATTTCACAGAAGTGTGAACATACTGTGCCTCAGCAAGGCTTAGTGGTGTTCTGAGCTCACCTGTGCACTGGGGTATTTGTGGTGGTGGTGGTGGTGTTACTAAATGAACTATAATGACAAGTGGACAGAACCATGATGGAGGTTTTTCTGGTCTCACGCCTACATAATATACTTTAAAGAATTTATTTCTCTAGATACATAGAAAGGACACACAGGAGAGCTTTGCTTCTGAAATTATTATAGGATCACAGCATGGGTTGAAAGGGACCTAAAACATCACCTTGTTTCAAACCCCCTGCCATGGGCAGGGGCACCTTTCACTAGACCAGGTTGCTCCGAGCCCTGTCCAACCTGACCTTGAACACTTCCACAGCTTCTCTGGCAACCTGTTCCAGTGCCTCCCCAGCTTTACAGTACAAAATTTCTTCCTGTTATCTAAATTTACCTCTGCATATCTTTGTTTAAGTTATTAATTATATGATGGGGACATCGAAAGTTCAGAAAGCCAGGTCTGAGACGCACCTGAGACTCTGTGAGGACCTATTTGAGTACAGCAAGTTGTATTTCAGCTCTGTTTTGTCAGTACAGTTCTAGCAAATTTTTAGCTAAAAGGGTAAGTTTCGCATTGACAAAGGGATCACGCATTATAATCAGGAGAAAAATGCTGAAACCAAATTTTAAGAGCTTTTGTGCAATGAGGGTGAAAAAAAGAAAGCTAGGGCTGAGTCATGCTATTTTCAACTTTTTTATGTTTCATCTTAAAACTTTATGGTTTTTAAACAGTGTAGTTTCTACTTGAAGGCAGTAATTTAATTATGATTGAAAGTTGTCCATCTGGTGGCCTTTTAATGCCATTATAAGTACCGATTTTGTCCCTGCACTAGTTGTTTTTCTGGTTTTAAACATAAAGCTATTTGGTTTTTCATTTAAGTATAAGCTTCAAGATCCCATTCAAAACTTATTAAAAGACAGTGGAAATTTTCTCACTCATTTCAGCGTAATTTTGATCATGCCCTCTTGGACACTGACTTGGCTGGGTGTATGTGTGCATATTGCAGCAATTATCACAGAAGAATGTATTTAGCCTTAGCTCACCCTTGAGAAACAGAAGTATCTCTGTCACCACTTGCAGATGGATCTCTAGATCTGCACACCACGAGTTGTCTTAGTCAGATCAGCACATAATCCTGGAGCATGTAATTCTGGAGCGATAGCTTAATATTGCATCAGGGATTTATCTCTGCCATGTCTTTGTTATTTATTAATTTATTTATTTATACCTTCTTTTCTGTCCCTGGTGCTTGAAGAACTTTTAAGTAATTAATTTTCTTACAACCTCCCCTTCTTGGTTCAGTCTCCACACAGAAAACATTTCACTTTGGCTAGAGAGGTTTAAAAAAAATAGTAATTCTCTTTCCCTATCTCTGTTGGCTACCTAAAGCACCTCTTCAAATGAGCTCTCCTTGGAAGATACTTCGAGAACAGGAAGGTAGTATATAAATCCTCAACATATGGAGTGCTTTGGGAATCCCACCCTCACTCAGAGGAAAATTCAGCACAATTCTGTGTAATAAAGTCACCTTCACTTAGTGGTCTGCTCATAGTCTGAAGATAGCATGTGGAATCATGTGTCCTCATGGAGTAGGGATTTAGGGCTTGATTTTACTCAGGGTTTTTTTTCGATGGTAACTAAATAGGTGCTTGCTTTCTCACATGAACATAATGTATGGTAAAAGGCCACATGCTCAAATTACTGATGCCTTCACAATCTTTATTCCATTTCTTCTTTTTAGCCACACACATAAAGAACTATGCACTAATTCAAAAGCATACACTAGATAGGGAAGGCATAATTTACTGGTTTAAAAATTCTAATGTACTCTATGTATCCTTAACAATTGTCAGAAAGGGAAAAAAAAGGATATCTGAAAGTCTGACCAGGAATCTTATTTTCATCTTATCCCTGTCCATAAGACAAGGGCAAACAAACTCAAACAACAGCATAAACAACATCCACCCATCCCCAGAATTGCTCACACCATTTAGGCAATTTAGAGCAGTAAACAAAGATAAGCAATCTGCATAGAAGCAGCTTTAGGTGACCACAAATGGATACCGCTGTTTAATTCAACCCTCTCTCACNTGCTTGGCTAAAAGTTGAAAATGACAAACACTTCAAGTTTTCAAAATGTTTTTCCCTAGCTCATACACATTTCAATCTTTTTCACATTCCTGTGAAAACATAAGTATTAGGCAGTGGTTCATCCTGTATGGTGCTGCTGGCCTGGACACTGGAGACCATGCTTACTGTCTCTCCTTACTGAGCTATATCTTGGTTAACCTCCCATTTATGGGAATTCAGCAGGAAGAGCCCATCTGTTTCAGCTTGCCTTTATCTGTCTTCCTGTGCAAA
>VYZS01065664.1:5202-15903 GCA_013400695.1 Neodrepanis coruscans | reverse complement strand
GGAAAAAGAAAAAACTGGTTTTAGCTTCAACCCATAACACAGTGCTAAGAGTACAGTATCACATTAAAAATCTTCATATTCTTTTTGCCTAGAACTTGAAAAAATTAATTAAATTTGAAAAGAAAAACCTCTGAAAATATCTGGGATTACATAAAATAACATTTGGTGTTTTGTGATTGTAGCATTGATCCAAAGCTTACATTTTTGGGTGAATATTTGTATTTTTGAATATACTCAAAATGTTAACTGTATGAAAATTATCTCTTATGATTAAATGTGACATTTGAATATATTTAGATTAAGGCATCATTACAGCAGTCAAATAACCTTAATTCTGGGTATTTTTGAGTGGTCTTTTTTTAGTGCTATTCACTAGTACTATAATTACAGTTGTGATATTGCAGTATTTCTGCAGATTAGATTAAAACAATTTTAAATAGTGCCTTTTTTTCCTTTTCTGCCTCTTACCTTTTTTGACAGATATTTCTTGTGTGATGTTTTATTACTTTTCTATATCCACTGTAGAGACTCTTCTGAGGCTTACAGCCTGATTTTGCTCAAATTCCTGTTGTTTCTAAAGGTTTAAAAAAAATTATATTTCAGGGTTACAATCTGCTTTATAATAATTATATTTTTTTATTAACGTAATTTTCCATAATAGAGAATTAATTTTCAGTTATAAACATCTGTCATAAATATTTATTTTAAAAGCATAATTCCTTAAAGCATTATTGAAGGATTTTTTTTCCATGAAGTTTGTATTCTAATGTAGGTTACAGTTAATACTTTCTAGAAGATGGTATATAATTGTAAATAGGTTATAGAATTTATAAAAATAATTTAGTTTTAATCTAAAATGATTTTATAGAAATTATAGATATTTTTGTTACTCTAATTTTTTTAACGAGTTAATTTAGAAAGTAAAGTCATGTTTTGAAGACATTGTCATTTAAATCTATTTTTAAATGCATAATTGATTAATCTCTAGACCATTCCTCAAATAAATTATAAGAAAAAAATATAGGAAAAAATAAAGGAGGCAGTCTACTGCTTCAGGATTGTAGAAGATATTGCAGAGAATTGCTGAATTTTTCATCTGTGAGAATTCAAGGCATTTGAACTCAGTCCTTAAATATTTGTGAATAAAGCATGTCCTGGTTTTTAATTAGTATTACTTCAAACTGTGAAGAAGATTGAAAAGCAGTAGGATAACATTAGTAAGTGATTGTAAGAAAATGAGAGGCAGTGTTAATCTATGTCTTGCCTACTGACTGCATATTAATTTTTGGGGGGTTCTCACAATAAAAACAGGTCCAAGGTAGTAAAGTCAGTGCTGAAAGTTAAGCAAAATAAGTGGTGATGAAATATCATGTTATGGAAGATATTTTGATAGATAAATGATATTAGTGAAATAAAATAGCATAATAGAACCTTTTTAATAACCCTGATAACAAAATAGTAGAATTAAGGATTTCAGAATTAGGAAATATTAGAAATAAGTAAAGTTGTATTGCCTTATATCACATCTCACCCTCTTGTATTTATGTGTCATCCGATATTCTGTATGTGTATACTGTTTCCAAGAAAATGCTTTTTTTTTTTTTTTTTTTTTTTTTTTTTAAAACTTTCTTTTTTAAGGGGAGAAAATTTTGGGGGGAAAATTTTTTTTTTTTTTTTTATTTTTGAAACTCTCATTTTATAGGATGAGAAAATTTAGGGAGCAAATGCTTTTTGTTTATTTGTTTGTTTTAATTACTCTATACCTGACCCATTCCTCATTCATTCGTAAGTATTGTGTTATGCTCTAAAGACAGAATTTTTTTTTGCCTTACCATTTTTATAATAGCAATTATCTTTATGGTACCCAAAAGCTTGAAAATCCTTAATTCATTTATTTTTATAGTATCATGGAACGTGAAATTCCCATTTCCATCCTTATGCTCATAGTAAATGACAAATTATGACTGGTGGGATTTTAAGTCCGAAGTATCAACTAAAGCTAAGTATTTGTTCTGGAGAAGTGAATATTTACAAATGGTTATCAGTATGTAAAATCATTGTGTACAAAAGTACAGTTCCTTTGGTTTGAGTTGCAGGTAGAAGCTCTGAGCATTTCTGTGCAGTAGATCCCATAGTTTAGTTCAAATCTCCCTTGTTTTGTCTGTGGAAATATAGAAGTGTTTAGTGTCTGACATCCCAAAAGCTTTTACTTGTAGATTCATTAAAGGACTTTGGTTTGTTTCTTCTGCTACAATGCAGAAGTTAATGAAAAGATAGAAACAAAAAATTCAGTACCTGGTGCAGTGAAGAAATGGTTTTAAAATGCCTCTGTGGTAACTAAGGTAACCAATTGAACCAAGAAATTGAATTTACAAGTTTTAAGTATGTGGGTTTATGTGTGTATATTTTAGATATTAATTTGAAAAATTCCATTTTAAAAGTTGGCTAATGAAGAGACTTGAGATTCTTCTGTGCTTGATGTAGGTGGCACGACATATGCATATCAGTCATAGAAGAGTCATTTGACTTGAAAGAAATTAACCCGATACTTGACAGGAAACAGTCACAGAACTACTTAATATTCCTCGATCTTTGTATTGAAGTTTTGCTTTGATGTATATTCAGGCCTGTGAGAAATGTTACCAGCTTATATTTGTACTAGCTTTTCCTGTAATTTACATCACAGATTGAATCATAGACTTTCTCAGAGAGGGAGGTCCTCTTGTTCCAGCTCTGTGCTGATAGTAGGTCCAGTTACATAAGATAGGGCTTGCCCCATCAAATTTCAGATATTTATAACTGTTATGGGGTAACTGGGGAAGGGGTGGAGGGGGTGGGGAATGTCTCTTAAAACTTTTTTTTGTCTTTTCCTGAGAGAGTGGAGCAAGCGAAGTGCATGGTGTCATGGTTTTACCACAGATTTAGGGATTTTTGGCAAGAGATGTCCGAGAGAAGCCACAGACACACCCCAAAATGAAGAAAACACACAAATATCACAGTTTATTTTGCACACACACGAAACCCGACAAATAAAGTGCAACAAAACAGACAAATTAAGCTTCCCANAGAAGCGATGCTTCCCCAAGGATCTCCGGAGCTGAAAAAGAGGCAATGCTGCTCACTCTCCCCCTTTATATAGGGGGGAGTCCCAATCCGGGCATGTGCAGATGGGGGGGCTGGCCCTCCTCTCATTGGTCAGCACCCCGGGGACCCGCCCCGTGTGTGCAGTCGCTCATGGGAAACGCTGTGGCCGTCTGGAAATGCCACGTGTGCTGGGACTTCCTAATGGCCGCTAATGGTGGCCGCCGCCAGCGCCACATGCTCCTGGGCCAGCCACTGCTGCCAGGCTGTCGCTGCTGCCGGCGCCACCGCTCTGCGGCCGGCATGCACCGCGGGCACGTGCTGCCGGCTCAGCCTTGGCACCGGCCACTGGCGCAGTCCCGCCACCGGCCCCGCACCGGCCACGCTGTCGGTCCCCGCGCTCACTGCGCTGACTCGCTTGCAGCCCTCTCGCTGCGCTCATTCACGGCCCACGCCGCTCCTGCCGGCTGTGCCGAGCTGAGTGGTGCTGGGCTGAGCTGTGCTGTGCCACTGCCGCCTCCGCAGGGCTGGGTGGCAGTGCAGGCGCGCAGCACAGCGGGATGAGCCGCCGTTCCACCCGCCTCCGGCCGTGCCGCTCCCGCTGGCTTTTCGCGGGATCAGTTGCGTCACCATACTGGACGCCTCCTGCTGCAGCGTGCCCACCAGGCTGCATTCGGGTGGGCCCCCACTCCAACCTGCGGGGCCCCACATGGGGCCTAGGACCCACTACAGACTGGGGAGGGAGCCGGCCGAGCGGCGGTCCCCGCGCCGGCCCGCTCACCCTGGCTCGCCCTCGTGGGTGGATGCCCGGGGACAGAGGGGAGGCAGCGGCAGGGGTCCACCGAACTCGCGCCGGCCGACCGCAACTCGCCGGGTTGAATCCTCCAGGCGGACTGTGCCCGGGGGACAGAGGGGAAGCGGAGGCGGGGATCCGCCGAACCCGCGCCGGCCGACCATCCCCGTGCCCGCCTGTCCCCACCCCTGGCCGGGAAAAAATGGCTTTTAACGAACCTATAACAATGGACACTGCACTGGTGCCTTGTGGCAGGCAAGGATAGTGTCTCTTGCTGGCTCCTCTGCCCACCCCACGCCGCTGCCACATCCCCACCAGACACAGCACAGTTTGGAGTGCGCATGGAGCCTCCCGTGGCTGCTGTGGCATGGGACACCAATGGCACAAGCGGAGCGAGCGTCACCTTGGCAATGCAGCAAGAGGGGGCAGGGGGAGCCCACATGATGAAGACAGTGGCAACCATTGTGGTGGAGTGAGGGCAAGCCCCAAGCCAGCACCACAGTGCGGAATGGGCCCATGAGCATGATGGCTGCTCTGCCCATACAGGGCCGCAGCTGGGGGGTCACCCCACAGGCGGTGCCACTGGCACTCCAGGCCCCCTGTGTCCCCACAGCGCTGCATTAAGGTGGGTGGAAGCGGCCCCTTCCATGGCAAGCAGCAAGTGCTGCACCGAGCGTTTTGGCAGCAATGCCACCATGTTGCCTCTTAATGGGGTCTCATAGAGGGGGCGGTGCCCCAGTGCCGTGTGACAGCAAGTCAGGCTGCCAACCAGTGGAGAAGCGGCAGACATCGGAAAGGAAGCATGAGAACAAATGAGAATAGACACCCTATAAAAAGGGCAAAAACAGAAGTCTAGCTCTCTCTTTTGGTGCAGGCAGCAGCACAGCATGACCACAGCTTGGACAGTGCCGGCAGAGGACCACACAGCTCCATGCGGTGCTGATAGCAGTATTACATCTCTTCCCCTTGGTTCCCCTGGGGGTTTCCTTTCATTTTCTCTCAATTTTCCAGCAGCTCAGGAGTGGGATCCTGCCACATCACGTCCACAACTCTGTCCGTGTGCAGCACTCCTTCTCCCCTCCACAGCCCAGCAGCCGGCCCAGAGCAACAGAGTGATTATTCTTTGGCAAGTTCATGCGTATGGCTGTTTATACACACCTCATATCCCATATATTCAATAAATTAATTTGTTGTCATCTTCGCTATATGTCTCTCATCTCTTAGTAACGCTCCCTAGTGTCTAAAACTGTGACAATAAGGATTCAAATTTTTTAGTATTTGACTGTTCTCATGGTATATTTTTTTCCTTATACATAGTCAAAATTTCCTGTCGAGTTTTATGTCTATAGTCCCTTAACTTTGCTCTGTGAACATCTGAGACTGTGACTTCTCTGGCTCTTCCCATTAAAAGAGGGCAGTTATACCTTTCCCAGTCTTCTGCTCTTAAAATTGAGGAAAAACATCAATATTCATGCACCTGGCCATATTGTACTTGTCCCGGTATACCAATGTTTTCCTTGCAATGGAGAGCCCAATGCTGCAGACAGTATTCAAGGTGAGGTTTTGCAAATGCTGAGCAGAGGGGAAAAGTCACATGCTTTTATCTTCTGGCTGCAGTCTTGCTTTCACAACCCACTGTGTGGCTGAACGTCTTTGCCACAAGTGTGTGGTGCTGTGGCACTGCTAATTCAACTTGTTAACCATCAGGATCTGTCCAGACTGGAGGAATGAACATCTAATTTCTGTCTTTCCATTTAAAGACATTTAGAGAGAAGATGGAGTTATACTTTCCTTGTAGATGCACAATGAAACATCAAGTGGAAAAAGTCACCAGGTATAACGGGAAAATCTTTAATTGGACTTAAGGAGAATATTTTTCACCATGAAAGTGTTAGTGATTGGAACAAGCATCCCAGACACTTACAGGACTGGGCAAGATATAGCTGTGAGGAGCATGGTCTAAGGTGGAATGTAAACCTACTTTAAGCTGTCTTGGGCTAGTTAACTTCCAGGAGTCCCTACCAACTTCAATCTACTTATAACTCTATTGTGACATTTCTCAGGCTAAAATTCCCCCTGTTCTGATAGCTCATTAATTCTAGGCTTTCTGTCTTCTCCTTCTTCTGGTGAAGAAGTCTGAAAATTATCTCACATATTATCTCATCATATGATGAAAAATATTGCTCTCCTTTAATGTACAGCAGGTACTGCAGATTTTTAGTTTATTTTCAATGGCTTTATTTTAAATGTTTCATACTTAGGTATAAAATAATCGCTTGGTGGTAGGAAAATTCATTGTAAAGATAAAAGTAGTGGAATTTATGATATATTCATAGCCCAGGATAGTTGAACTTGTAACTGATTTAAGTTGGATTACTGAAATACTGGCCCTAGCAAGGTCAAGTATTTGTGTGTGTGTGTGTGTGTGTGTGTGTTATGAGAGACTGGTACTAGCAGAATAAACCTACTAGCTTGAGAGTGTCTAGTTGAAGAATATTATAACTTTAAAAGATTTCCCTGCCTTATTGAAATGAGAGTAGCATCATAAAGTATTTTTACATTTAATAAAGTATGATCAATAGTAGCATGCATCTGAAAGGTAAGGCAGCAATTAAATTAAGATAAGCTGATGTTTAGGAGGTTTGCTTAAAAAGATTTTATGTCCTTTATATGATCTTAGAAGCTGAAATGTATACATTTACCATTTTCATAGTAAGGTAATTGTATATTTGGCATTATATTTCATGTTCAGATAAGTTTGGGGGCTGTATCTATGGTATGTAGAGTTGCCCTTTGAGGGTGAAGTTGCTTGTGCACGCTAAGTGCTTGT
The DNA here is from genome assembly GCA_013400695.1 of Neodrepanis coruscans. NCBI lineage: Eukaryota > Metazoa > Chordata > Aves > Passeriformes > Philepittidae > Neodrepanis > Neodrepanis coruscans. The sequence goes on along the minus strand of VYZS01065664.1, from coordinate 9,199 downwards.
TTGCCCTTAAAATCAGTCAGTTCTTTGACCATAGTGGAGAAACAATAATCATCTTATTCAGAATTCTGTTTTGTTGTGGACATTACACTTTCATTTACTAAGGTAAAGGAGCCCTTCACAAATTCATCATTGATTCTTGATGTTTATTACTTTTCTTGTGTAAAGAACTATTTTGGTTTTGTTGATTTTTTTACTCATTTAAAAAAAAAATACAGACTTATGGAAGTAAGTTGTTTTGTCACAGTGTTTTCTGCCTGATTTTGAAATCCACAATTTATTTTCATTGCTTTCCTACTAAAATTTTGCCATATCTTACAGAGCTTTCTCAATGTTTAGTTTATATGATTGCATATATTCACTATGTACTCATTATATTTCATGTTTTATAACTTTTGAGCATTTTGGCCACCTTAGGATTTGTGGGATTTTTTTCCTTTTTTTTTTTTTTTTTACTTTATTCCTTACTGTGATCTTTAGGTTGATTAGAACTTCAGTCTCTGAGGGAGAAAGTACACTTTGTGTTGATAAATCATAAAATTACTGCTTGCTAACAGCTTTTATGGTCTTTGAATGTTTCTGTTGTCAATATGTACAAGAATGCTGCAGTTTCAATATTTTTTTACAGTCTAGGTATAGGTATAGGGCTTCCCACTAATACAAGACAAAACAAAACAAACAAAAAAAAACCCCAAAATTGCAGAATAGACAAATTCGGTTTATCTACAGTTATAATAAAGTCCACAGGTTTTTTCCTTATTACAATGCTTTTGGAAGTTTTTTGTGCCTATCAAATACCTGAGAAACTGTACCTAAAAAGTGAAGGTAATTAAGTGTAAACGTGAAAAATTAAGAAAGTGCAATTTAAATGCAAAAACATAGAGGGAAACCCCCAACTGTTTAGCAGTATTATTGATATGTGGCAATACCATTTCCCTTTTAATTAGAGTAATAAGGCAAAATATTAGTGTACATAGCTTTCTACAAAACCAAAGTAAGTTATTTGAGGCTAAGTTCACTTCTCTTGCAGATTCAGTTTTAGCTCAAGAAATAACTTGGTAAAAAAGGCATTTATGGATCAGTTACTGAAATCTAGATAAAATATATGAGAAATCTAATCATGTATTAGTATCTCTATGGCATGTAAATGCATTCAGCTAACAGTACTATATAGGTAAACTTTGGGTAGAAATTCTCAAAACTATGGGTATTCTTATTTTCCTTTATGAAAGCCTATAAATTCTGGGATATCTGAATACCATACCAGACCTGTTACTTTAACACGTAACCTGTGACCTGTTCTCATAAGGGCAACACTGGGTTATAAAGCTACAATTGCAACTACATTATTTTCTACTAGTGTTTTGAATGATGAGAGAGTCCTACTTCCATTTACATTCCATGTTTTCTCTTCTGAAGAAATAAATATGTTTCCAGTTAAGGGCTGAATGACATTTCTGTCCATTTCTTTCTCCTTCAGTTGAGACATTTTAAACTTGTATTCTTTTTCTCTAAACTTATGATGAAAAAGCTGAGCTTTGCTCACAGGAATAACACTTGCTCTAATCAGATAGTTAGAAAATTCAAATTACATTGCAGAGAATCAAAACTAAAGGATATTTGGGATACTATTTCTTATTGTACTTTAGTTCATTGTGTTTGCTTGGAAGAGAGTTATTGAACCGAATTTTATAGGAGCTTTTAGGAGGCAATGTTTTTAGTTATGAAAGGGATTAGAGCATTACTGTCCTAACTCTTTATTTTTATTATTTGTTTGGAATATCACTGAAATTTGTAGTATTTTTCTTTCAGATTCTTTATTGCATTTCAGATGAATTCTAACAGCTTATCTTCTGAAATTTTACTTACAAACTCAATTGTGTAATAGACATTCGCGCTGACCCCTATCAGTTAAATACTTGCATTTATATTAAACTTGTGCTTCTTGTTCTTGAAGCCTTTTAAATACATTGCATTCACAATCTTTTAACAACACACCCTGAGGAAAAATAAGTTTATGTATCTTTTACAGTTTGCTTAATATTTTAACACACAAAAATGTGAGATATCAGGTTTCCATTTTATAAACTTTAACTCATTTTTACAAGAATTCACCGTATCAATTATTATGATGCCAGTGAGACGTGTTTGGGGCAATAGGTAAATAAAGTATTTCAGAAGTGATGTTTCCTGAAGGACACATCTCTTGGGTTTTTTCCTGAGAAAGAGAAAAATTTCCAGAAGATACTAAACTGATTTGGTCCTTTTTTTACTAAAAGTTTTTCTCTCTTAAAGTAGTAAGATGAGCCAGACTGACTCTAAGGAGGTTTTACATAAATAAATAAAATAAAAGACTAAACCACCTAGATAAAGGACTGAATCAGAAAGACACAAGGGAGGTTATTTATACAGACACACATATATATCAAACTTATGAACATGATGAAATAATTATCTGATTAATTGAATGCAGGATGAAAATTAGGAATGTCATTGTCTCACAATGTAGTTCCCATATCACTCTTTAGGAAGGTCAGTTAGAAGTAGAAATGATTGATTTGGAGCATGAGTGGCAAAACACTTGGGCTAGACAATATTGAAACTACTGATTACTGTGCAATTGCTGCTTTGCTTCACAGTGATTGGGCCTTATGTTTGACTTTGATATGTTTCATCTTGCATTTAAAACTCCTCTTAAGTGACTGACATTTTTAATTTGTATGTCCAAATTAAGTAACAAATGAACTATGTTTACTAAAAATCGGACACGCTATAAGAGTATTAGATGCTATACATATGTGCATAATGAAAGCATCTGTAATACTCTTTTAAATACAGACCTGATGCATACTATTTATTTAGTTAACTTTAAATGCCAAAAATTCAGACATATAGAATTCAACTAGTGAGCTCCAGACTTACTGGAATTCAGCAAAGGAAAACAAGAAATTCTAGAATCATAGAATCATTTTGGATAGAAAAGGCCCCTAAGGTTATAGGCTCCAACTGTCCATCACTAAACCTTAGCCCTATGATCTCGAGTATCATGTTACATAGTTTACCTGACCTGTTGTACATACCTACTATAGATGAACTCAACATCCATCCCATTAAGTACTTGACTTTCTTTTTCTGTAAGGTTAGTTTAGAGTAGCTCATACATACAGGTTCACACTATAGGCCACTATTCATCAGACTAAATGTAAAGATACCTCTTGCTCCAGGGAAGATGATATCAGGCATTAATAAGAGTATCTAAAACTCTATGGCAAAAGTCTGCTTATGGAGAAACAGACCAGTTCAACAAAATTAGCTCATACTATCATCATGTGAGTGATAGGTAAAAGATAGCCAGCTTAATGTGGATAAAAGTTAAGTCAAAAATAATTAACAATTCAGAGGGATGGAAAGTTTGAAAGAGTTGGAGTTCTTCAGGCTGGAGAAGACAAGGCTCCCAGAAGACATAATTTCAGCTTTTCAATACTAAAGGGTGACTACAAGAAAGAAGGCGGCCTGTAGTGGTAAAACAAGGGATAATGGTTTTGGACTAAACGAGAGTTGATTTAGATTGGATGTAAGGAAGATAGTTTTTACAGTAGTGCTGGTGAGGCACTGGAACATGCTGTCCAGAAAAGTTGTGGATGCCCCGTCCCTGGAAGTATTCAGTCAGGTTGAATGGGGCTTTGAGCAGCCTGGTCTAGTGAACAATGCCCAAGCCTGTGACAGGATGAGTTGGACTAGGTGATTGTTAAAGGACCCTTCCAACCCAAAACATTCTATGATTTTTTTTTTGTTGTGCTTTGTGTTGGTCTTTCTATTGAAGACACCTGTTAGTGCTAAAAGCCTCTTATTCGGATTGAAAGCTGGAATTTTTGGCACAGGATGTAACTCAGCACTTCAGTATTTGGTAAGAAAAGAATCTTAAGTTCTATGTTTTTCTGCCATCATAAGAAGAAAGATATGGAAGTATAGTTCTTATGAAATATATATAATAAATATA
>VYZS01065662.1:14577-27440 GCA_013400695.1 Neodrepanis coruscans | reverse complement strand
AGTAGAAAAACACAAGAATAAAAAACAGTTTAGAAAAAAAAGTCTAACTAGAGACTTTTATACCCTGATAATTAAAATGCACCAAGGAATGCACCTCTTCAGTTAAATGTCATGTTGTTTGTATGTGCCATGTGAGGCCTTCTCCTTGAGAAGGCTGAGAGGGGGTTGGAATGGGTTCCCATGCCATAAGCTGCATTTGGTCCACTGTAGCTTCCGTCATCTCTGCTTGGTTTTTCAGACCGAAGAACACTGTGGAAGGTAACATTGTGCTCATATTGTTCTTTCATCCGTTGTATCTTTTCCCGGGGGACATGATGAATGTTTCTTCTATAGAGTCAACATTAACAGAAAATAGAAGTATTTAGTTGCATGTGTATTAAAGGTTATCTTCAGCTTGCTAAGTTTCCCAGTAGGTTCAGCGTAACGGTTCATGTCTCCACTGATCTATTCCTAGCCCTTTTTTGACAAATTGTTGTTTACTTCCACCAACTTCTTAAGAACATTATTGTGACTTAAAAATATTATTATGACACCAGTATTTTTTTGGGCAGTCAGGATATAAGAAGTTGACAAATTTTGAAATGAAAAACTTATGTAGAAGACCTGTGCAGTATTTTATATTGCTGGGTTTTAGTACTAACAGTTTTTTACCCTCAGGGTGAGATTTTGTACATCTGGAGAAATGTAGACAAGGGCCAGCCCAGACACTGACTTATCAGCAAGTATAGAGGCCAAAAAATGTTGTTTTGATTGCAAGCAGTAAAAAAATCATACCTGATGTGGCTCAGGCTTCCAGGCAGATTTATAAATGACAAATTTGAGAGCGAAGGGAACAAGATGCTCAAACATACAGGGTTTTCTGGATAGAGTAGAAACAGTCATGGTCTCTCCACAACTTAGTGGGAACTGTTTTTTCTGAAAACTACCAGGAATTTGCGAGTTTGCAAACCCTTAATATCTTTGGGTTTGTTATTTAACTTTATAAGGCACAGTTTGTGACCTAGAATCTAAGTTTGTCCTGCATCCATATTTTCAAAATCTTACATTGTGCAAATCTTGCACTGCTCAACATGTTTTTTCCCATGGTGGAATTAGGGTGACAGGAACACAGAGGGCTGCCAGCTGCAGCATCCCCCTTGTGTAGCAGGCACAAGATCCTCCAGCAGCCAGAGAGACCTGCACACGTGCAGCCCACACCTAGGGTCTGCAACCAGCACAAACCCTATTGCTGGTAAAGTCACCCTGAGGAAGCATTGTGGAAGCAATCTGCAGCTGTCCCTGAGCCATCTGCCACAGACCTTCTCCAAAACTGAGTGTATTTGTATTAGTTTTACAGTGCTACCGTAAAAAGCTAATTTGTTTCAAATAATAAAACAAAGTGTAAGTTTCTGAGTTGCTTGGCCTACAATGAATGGTTAAATTCTGCCTCTGCAGTGATGCAGCACGAATGGCTGGTGCTGGTAAAGCAAGAGCTGAAGCAGTTGACAGCTGAGGCTGTTGGTGTCCTCACCTGCCTTCAGCCATGAGCCATCATCTGCCATGTCCTGCCTCACTCTGAAGCCATGAGACCTCTGCAATTTTGTCTCCATCAGACACAGAAAGGAGCAGCACTAATTTTTGACTACAGTTCCTAGCTGGTAAAAAACAAATAGATCCATTGGAATGCCCTGTTTTCTTGCAATAACAAGTAAGTTAGCATGTGTTAGCTTCTGGATTTGACAGATGGGAGTGCACAGTTCACTGTAATGTGCTTTGAATCAGGTTGGTTAAAGGCTAGGAAGTTAGCCTGCATTAATTTTTTTTTCAGTAATATTAACCCTGCAATCATTAGTCAAATTAATACACTTGGAGCCACATTCAGCTACCTCTATGCAGAGTTGATACATTCATTACATCTCTTTTGTGTGTTAAGAGCTTTACAAAAATCCTCTAGAACCCCTTTTCTTAACCATGCTTAATACATTCTATAGCAAGAAATATTTGTTATGGTTAGATTTTTAAGAACAGAAGTCTGAATTTTGTCTGTAGTGCTTAGACACGGTTTTGTGCCCAAACATAAAGACTGCTGCTCAAAATACAGAAGGAAAATCTGGGTTTCTGCCCCAAGAGGCCTGCAGCATAAAATGCTGCTTTTCCTACTGCGTCTCTCACTTCAGCACAGTGAGGCCTTTTCAGGACTGAATTCACTACACACCTGGCACTCAGTAATAGAACTTTTCCACAACAATCTGTTGTCATTTACTAGGCTACCTTTTAGGGTACATGAAGAGAAGTAAGACTGGCCTTTCTCAGGGCATATCAAAATGAGAAGCTGTCTGCTATATGAAAGAGAAAAAGGTGTACCTTGTCAGTTCTTGAACATTGAACTTCCAGGGTGTATCTGGTTCTTGGAATGTAACTTCATATCTATTTTCACGTGCCTGAAGGACACAGAAGTTTTAGATGTGTGGCTGCTGAACTCAGGAGGAGCCAATCTTCCAGACCGCTTGAGATTTTACCATGCTAAAAGATGTATCTATACTGTGTACCAGGAGCCAGAAAGAAGATGCTAACCATGACTGCCATCACAGTGCCAGTCTGAATCCCAACTAGTTCATTTCCTTCTACATCAAAGGATTTGGGTCTCCCAGCAAAACTTGCCTCAGCATTGGCCACAGTCCCCATGGCAATGGCATCTTCTCACTTGACCCCTATGAAGTCATGATGGCTCAAGAGCTACAGGTTGACCATGCCAACCTGGAGTTTCTGGGAGTGTGAGGTCAACATCTATCAGTCATGCTATTCCCAGACAGTGAGTCTACAGCACTCCATTTTTTTAAAGGAAAAGCAGCATATTTGAGTGTGCTTATATATGTACATACACACAAAAATACACACATATATATATGTATTAAATACAGTTATCGATTACATTTGTTTTGAGTTGGTGTAAGGAGGTAGGGAAATCTATTGCCCACCTCTGTGCCCTCTACTTGCTTCTTATTCACCTGCAAGCATTCAGAATTCCTGCTAGAGTTGTGAAGCTTTCCAACACTCATTCCTGCCTCTTTTGTGCTAAGCAATACTTAGACCTAAAATTTTAACTGACAAAAACCATAACCAATGAAGATAAGCATGAGTTTAACATTAGCAGACAGGCCACAGTATGAAACTGTACTAAAAATATTGCCATCTCTGCCTGAACTACTGACAAGAGATGCATCTTTGAAGACTCTGTACGGTGTATTTTTCACAACTCATGAAATAAAATTTTAAGTAACTCACATCTTGATGTATTTGTTGACAGAACTGTTCAATTCATGTCACTACTGGGGAAGGGGATGACATTCTGATGGGAAAGAAGTAACAAGGCAGGTTCAAAGGCTGTTAATCTTTTCAAGCCATTTTGGCTTCACTGAGTTATAAAGCTGATTGGCTAAACTAACTACACTGGCACTTCTGCCCCTACTTTGTCACAATATCCACCCTTAACTACAATTAGAGAACTATGGGAAAATTGAAGTAATTCTTTTCAGCCACAATTTAACCATTTCAGTTGGATCACATTGTAAATGTCATAGCTGAGCACAAAAGAAACAAAGGAATAAATCAGAGATTTCCCTACCATTATCACATACGGCTTCATTTCCCAAGCATGGATGTTGGTATTATCAATAATAACTGGGCTTTTCCCATTCTTCATTGCTTTGCGTGCTGCAACGTAACACATTAAGTCAAGCTATAATGTACCAAATAACAGACTGAGCCAGGCCTTACTAGCCCAAAAGTGTCCTCTCTTGCCCACTGCTCACACACTTGTTTCCTCACCGAAACAGGATCTGAGATCAGTGCTCATCAGGAGCACTCTTGAAGGGTGTGGTGCAGTCAGTGACTGTGCTTCATAATATGATCTTAAGCTCTCACAGAACATACTTACAGCAGCTAAAAATTACTGTCATTTTCAGAATTTCCCTGTTATACCATCTCAAAGTATGTCTGTAATTGCTAGAAATTCCCTCAGAGTACAGCCACAAGAGCATGTTACATTGTTCTCTCTGAAGTAGTGGCCTGGGTTATTCAGTTCTCAAACTCATGACTCAGTTTGCAACTTTTCCTCCTGTCTGTCATTACCTTCCCATCCCATAACACCCCCTTCCAAGTCAGGACAGACATCTAAGAAGTTACAGTCAGAAGGCTGTGTTGCCTACAGCTGCAGGGAGCAGCTGCTGGGCTGGTATCTGCATGGCATCTACTGTTGCCAAACTTCAGCAGTGCTTCCTAACAGTCACTGCCTTACTTTTCAAAACAACATCCATCAACCTCCAATATTTCTTTCACTGACAAATTTCTCTAAGACAGAAGAAATAAAATCAGAAGTGGTAAATGTGGGTTTTTTTCAACCAGTACCCCATGAACTGACACCACTTTTTTTTTTTATTTGGGGGGCTATATATAAAGATAGACTGAAAGGCGAAACTATGCAGTACAACCCATGGATTAAGTTCAGCCACCTCTTTTTTGGTTCCACTTGTGTGCATCCTCTAAGAAGTCAGGCTCAAACATGTATACACCATCTTCAATAAAGAAGTCATCAGTACTAAGAACTACAGCACTGGGATAGTCACGTCTCAGTTGTCTGCAGAAAAAAATAAAAATGAAAGAAGGATTAGTATATGGTAACACATGCCTTTAATAGAGACCATTAAATCAAGAGCCATTTGAATGCTCTGCAAATATGCATAGTGCTTCATTTGAAAAATCCCAGCTTGAAGGATCTGAAAATACTGCAATCAGTAGATGGATACATAGAAGGAAAGGAATGGAGCTTGAAGAGATGGCAATTCAGCAAAGAAATCTACACTGGATTACCAACATCAGAGTCTTTAATAATATTAATATATTCAGTCTTCCTTCTAACTTTTCTGAGAATTTTCTTTCCAAGTTATCTGAGAAGGTAGGATTGTNACAAGAGTACCATTAGTTTGGGTTTCAGGGGGGTTTCTGGCTACAATGTGATAGCACTTTTTTTCTTTTTTTATTTGCAAGCAAGTATCTGAGTGATAAGTCAGTGTTTTGTGTTATTTGTTGCAATTTTATGGTTCTTGTCACTTTTCCCTGTTTCACTTAATCCTCCTCTTGTAGAGTCAAGTAATTTTTATGTCTTTTAAATGTGTTTTTATAAACAAATCTGAATTGCCAGATTAGAAGTCCCAATCCACAAAACAGACTGCTATGGTCAGTGGCACAGGGCAATCCCTTTTCCCATCACACCAATGTGTGTCCCACAGCAGTGCTCCTGCAGACTAGGGATACCTGTGGAGAGTGAATATGTGCTCTGTCATAAGCTGACAGCTGCAGAATTTTGTTCCCATTTGTATATAATTCAGACTTATTTGTGTCCATAGATAGAATTATCTATTTTTTTTCAATCACAGAACTGTTGGAGGAAGACAGAGTCTCTGCAAGAAGTCAGGAAGAGCCCATGGCATCATCTCTATTCTGTCTCCCAAAGGCCCAGACTGTCTTGGGAAAAGAAAGATCACTCAAGAAACCCTGTGGCTCTCAGACATAAATGCTGCTGCCCTGCTATCTCACACCACACCTGGTCTCCAGTCCCTGTGACTCATTTCAACTTCCCTAATAAAACGCTTTTCTTCCATGCCCACAAGCTGCCAAACAACTATTTCTCAATGTGTTATCTACATGAGCAACAGCAAGGGAAAAAGTGCCTCTAGGTTATCAGCAAAAAAACAGACACATAGACAGAAAAACCTTAATTCTGTCATCTAGCTCTGCCCCAACCATTTACTTACCAGTTTTACCCTAATCTGCCTGCAAGCAGCAATTTTTCACTAGGACTGCAGGCTGCATTTAGCTGAATAAAGGTCAGTTTATAACTTTTTGTCATCTCTGCTGTAACTTCTACCATTTGCTGACAAATTATTTTGTGGCAGCAACCACCCCAGCAAACAGGGACACGCTGCTGACCCACAGTCAGGACTGGACCCACTGTTATGTGTCATTTAGCACCTGTCATTATCTTCTAGCTCCAAAGAGATGCTTTAGTCACATAATTACTGCTGGGCAAACAGATTTAAGAAAAGTCGCATTTCAACCTGTTAGCAATCAGTCAAATTATCTTTGCTTTAATTTTGGTCCTAGGCAAAGAATTCTTACAATGAAAAGCATGGCAGCACCTAATGCTTATCTGGTTACTCCTGTGTTGATAAACTGATATATTCAGCTCTTAACTATGATTCAGCACTTTATCTTTCACACTGCTTCATCCACTGTAATTTCTTCTCTAAAAAACTGACTGCTAAATATGTGTCATCTCTTTAGCTACTAATAGGCACATAAAATTGTACCCAGTAATAAAATATCTCAAGGCTGGTTTTTTTTCTCCGTATTTCTTTTAAAAATGTTCTCAACCAGTGCAAATTTTAAAAATAATTTTCTTAGCACATAACTTACTGAATTTTCAACACTAAGCCATGAGTTTACAACCCTTTACAACCCTTTCCTGTAATTCCCTCCCTACTGCCCAAGAAGTTGACATAAATCTTGTTTCTTCTGTCCCTTATCATTTCAAAAGGCACATAAACCCCTTCAGTGTGTTTCTTACGAAATAAGCCTTCCACAATCTTCACAGGACCACAAGCTGGTTTAGAAGAAAAGTTCTGCATAATCACATCAGGCTCCTAATCACTGTATGCAATTAAAATGGCTATATTTTAGAAAAATATACACAAGCTATGCAAAATGGGAAGGCTTGTGACTGGTATTATTAATGAATAAATCTTTAACGACCCTGTAAAAAGAAAATTACCCATTGCTGTGAGATCAGTAAGCATAAAGCATACTATAGAGGAAGGGAAGAATGAAATCTCTTTGCAAGATCAAAGGATAGATCGGAGCTATATTAGCATTTTTTAAAGAAGCCATTGAACTTGAAGCACTGCGTTGTGACAAGCGGCACCTGTCAAAGGTTCGGTAATTATTTGGGACAAGTAATTTCACAGTGCTGCATCTCCCCATCTTGAAGCAGGTCCAAAATGCTGCATGCTTTATATCTTACTGAAAAAAAGTTTGCTGTTTCAGAAAATACAAAGGATAAGAAAGTAAGAAGAGAACGGGGGATGTTTCCACTGCTTGTAATGAATCTCTTAAAACCCTTTTTCCCCCTTCTGCAAGGCAAAGCAGTACCATGTCTCATTAGATTGGCTGATACAGCTGAAGAAAAAAAAAGCTTTCAGATGCTTCAGTTCTTCTTCTCTGACACAACGGAAGCAAATCTCATGATCTGCCAGCAGGGCCTGAAAACTCAAAGACCTTGGAAACATGAAGCTGTAGAGGCAGAACATTCACTGCCTGCCCACACCAACACCTCTGTCAGCCTGGGTAGCAACAATGCTTCTGAATAACACAGCACCTTGGCTAGAGTTGATGCACACTCATCTGGCTCTCACCCTGACCAGATTCACGATTGGTGCTGAGATTAAAAAAAGATCATCTTTCTGTTGAAAATACAGCTGTTTTTCTCTGACCACAGTAGCACTGTAACAGCTGCCTCAGTGAATAAATAGGTTGTTTCAGTCTCTTGCATTATTCATCTGAAGATCTGTTCCCTTGATTATACTATTTTGAAATACCTTTTTTCCCCCAACAATTATTTAACATTTTATCTGTAATAATTTTATAATAATTATTTTATATATAATTTTATAATTACTTTTAAAATATTCAGGATTTTAACTAGCTTTATACATTAGAGTACTTGGGAGAAGTCTCCATGATCACTTGTAATATCACTAGAGACAAAAAATGCCGTATTCCATAGGCTGTCATGCTTTTCCATCAGAAAATTTGAAAACAAATTAATTTCTGATTTGAGCCTGGTAAGCAGATTGGAAGGAATATTTTCAGTACTCAGAATGCAGCAGGCAGATCTCAGAGACAGTAAATTCTCAGACACATTCCAACGTACATATATGTACTGGCACCACATACAACCACGTGCTCTGGTCACTCCTCCCAACATGAAGTGTTCTGTGGCATTTAAAAATTGTTTGAAAGCCTTTTGTTTCAGCAGAAAAACTGGAGCATGTGCCCAGCACTATCACCTGTCTACTGTGTTTGAACAATTCTAGCCCTGAGGACTTTGCCCGACCAGACCCTGCCAGGAACTGCTGGCAGAGCACAGACACACCTTTGTGTCTCACCTGCGAGGGTTTGAGCTGTGACGCCATTTTGTAAAGCACCAGGCTGGTGTTGCACTTGGTCAACACATTCAGGAGATTCCCCTGAAGTGGGTTAATACAAAGGTAAAAGTTTACAATGCAATGCTGCCTGGAAACAGGAGCTGCAGGGCTGGAGCCCATGAACCTGTCAGAGCTGCTGTTCTGCAGCTAGGTCAGGTGCTGCTCAGGGTCAGATGCTGGTAACAGCAGCCAGGTGGGCCCAGGCTAGAGGTGGGATGGGATGAACCAGGCAACAACCACAAAGAGAACCGGACAAGACACAGGTTATGCCAAGCAGCAGCACCTCAGTACCAATGCATTTTTTCCCCTTCTGTTCTGGAAGACTGCTCCCTTTATGCTTCATAAAGAAGTACAAGAACAACGTGATTTTGAGCTATAAAGCAACAGCAGTGGCTGAAAAGTTACACGTTTGATCATGCCCAGCCTAGTGGTTGAGCTAAACTGCTAGCTAAAGGGTTACAAGTAAGGTGAGCTGTGCAACACAGCAATGTATTGTAGAAGAGCTGGAAATGCAGCTACTGTGCATATGTGCAATAAAGAGCTTGCTGGGGAAGCTGGTATGAGCTTGTATGCAGCTCATTTTATTTTTTGGAGGCATTTTTGGAAGCTATACTTGCTACTGAAACTAAGTTAACTGTTTTCTTAGTAGGTGCTGCAGTTCGATCATAAAACCTGTACTGTGAAGTCAAGGACAATGTGTTCAGGAGGAGTGTGACACAAATGCCTGATGGAGGCTATTAGACATGTAACTCCAGCTGCTCCTTCTCCTATGGGCTTCTGCTGGTATGGTGAACAGTTACAGGGAAGTGGTGGGGGTCACCTATAATACGTGACTCAGGGAAGCATATCGTTAGCAGTGAAGAAATTGGAAAGGTTTGGAGCTTGGTGGTGAGCAACCAATAATCACCAAGAGGACTTGGTGATTATTCTTCAATAATCACAGATAAATCCTTTACTGTCTTTACTAGAAATGGAAAACCAGACCTGAACCAGTTCATGCCAATGTTGGGCTGTTCTGAGCTGGGAATCATTTTAATGAAGATGCTGTATCTAAATCTTACAAAGCTGTGTCCAAACTGAGTTAGGTGACATTGAAAAGTCAAGGAAACAAGTCATGGATCTTTGTTCCTTAAGATCTTGTGACGAACTGAAAAGAGGCCTGAAGCCATCGCTGGGCTGTGATATCACCAGTGTCCAGTTTGTGACTTCTGAGCATTGTAAAGATGTACAAGTGGTAACTGAAATACTGGCTGATACAAAGAATGAATGAATGGAGGTGTGTATGAAAGCACCAGAAGAAACGAGAAGGCAAAGGTGAAAACAATGGTACACACTGGCAGCCAAGAACATAATTATCAGCAATGAAACTGGGAAAGGTGCTGTGTAAACCCACCAAGGCCAGCACTCAACTAAGGCTGGGCACCAGCAAGTTGCTGCTGGAACACCCTTGCTCTCAGAGCAGGAACATCACCAGTGGGGCACATCAGCCCATACACACCTGTCTCCTTCCTCTCATTCCAAAGTAGGCAGAAGGCTGAAAAGAACCCAAAATGGGAAAACTAAATTAATGGGGAAAAAAAAATCCACCTAAGATTCATGGAACACCAAGTAGGCAGAATTTGGGGGCAAAAAGATGGCAGCATAGAAGCTGCTGGCTGCAAGATAAGCACACCAGACCTGACCAAAGCTCACCCTGTCACTACCAACCAAGAGCAAACCAGGAGAGAAAGCAAGGATGAGACAGCTGAAAGCCCTTGTCTGCTCTGATTTTGGGCCGACCTGTGAGTAAAATCTAAGAAAATAAATTTGAATCCATAAAATGAGTTTATGGAGGGCTTTAGGAAGTAAACAAGCACCTTCCTCCTCCAGGAGGATCTTGCACTGAGCTTTGTTGCAGTCATTTCCTGCAAACATCATGTCCCATGGCACATTGTGTTTACCAACACCAAAAGGTACACAGTGTGGGAATAGCAAAAGAATTTTCTTGGGACAGTCCTTCTATAATCTGGATAGAGTTAACAGAGAAGTATTAAATGCTGCTCTGACAGCTGCCCTCTGAACTGTGTACTGCTTAATAGCTAAATGCAATGATACATCTAACAACGCCTGGAAACAGAGTAAGATACCCAAACTTTCATCTCACAGAGGACTAAAACAATACTTAGAACTGATTTTGTAATTCTGACATTAATAATTAACCTTGTGTTTTGACCTAAAAAATACAGGTGAGTCACTTACTTGCACTGCCTGAGAATATGGCCCCAAACCATTACGTTTTTACTGTGCTGCGAAAAGATCCAATCCCTCTGAAAGGAGCAGGCCTGCACTTACACAGCCTCTTACAGGGCAGACGTATTCTGGCTGTGAGTACAACATGGCATTTTGGCCATTCACAAAAGAATTTTGTTTGCCAAAATGCCGTGAAGCAGAAGGCCCAGGGAAGTACTGTACTGAGAAGAGGAAACTAGATGATCTCAGTGTACCACTCAGCTGCATGCTGCCACATCTCACAGCACAGCCCTTCCTGTGGTCCCACAACGGGTTTCCCACCCTAGCAGAGTAGGAAGACACCAAACGTTCCTCTTTTGACAGAGTGGGTGGCACTGGGAGCTGTGTGATATCAGACTGCGAGATTTTGTGATACCAGATTATGGCTACACTGTCATGCTGCCTATTTTTAGTCAGTCTTCGAGCTGTCAGGGAATTGACTGGTCTTCTCTGTGTATTTTACACACCCCTACAGCTCTGACCAGGAGTGCAGGACATCACGAGAACAGAAGTCAGAGTTGTCAATTTTCAGTCAGAGAGAGGAAGTGCTTTACTCTGTTTGTGACTAATCGCAAAACAAACAAACAAACACAAAACAACAACCAAAACACCAACTAAAAAAACCCACTGCTAATCTGACACGTTTTAGAAAAGAAACAACAGCAACGACCACTTTGGTCGGGACGATCGGCAGTCCATCTCACTAGAAGCAGGTGGGATCTCCCTGCAGGTACCGCTCGCTCGGAACAGCAGCACACGCGGTGCCACAGGCAGACCAACGGCAGGTGCCCGGGGCAGCGCAGCCTGGAGCGGGCCTGGAGCTGGGGGTGGGGAAAGATTTCCAAGCGGCTGCGATCAGTCAAGGCTCCCGTTTTCTTCCGAGTCCCCAAACCAGCCCCGAGCCGGTGCCGCAACCGCCTCTGCGGGCTCTGCAGCGAGTGTGCCCCGCTCTCCGGGCGGGCAGACAGGCTCCTGAAGCGTTGCCCGGCTCTGCCCCGCGGCCGCTCCGCTCCTGCCCCCCGCACACGAACCTTGCGGTGGGGCCGGGCGGCGGCCGAAGCCAGAGCAGGGAAGGCTCTTACCTGGCCAGGGTGCTCTTCCCGGCGCCCGGCAGNGGGCGGGCGGGAACCCGCGTCCCTCCATGGCCCGAGCGCCCGAGCCTTTGCCCCGCGAAAACGAAAGCTGCCCTTAAGGAGAGAAAGACAGGCAAGGACGGGTATCTGCGGCTCGTACAGAGGAGCCCTCAGATGCGGCACTCCCTTTCGATCCGGAACTTTAGCCCAAGATATCAGCTTTGATTAATTAAAATCAGGGTTAATCTCCAAATTCTCAAAGGCAGGAGAGGATAAGCCAACGCTGAAAGTGTTCTGTGCCATATGCTGCCTGTATGAACTGCAAACTACAGGACAGGCTTGAAAGGGAATCGTTAAACTGCTTCAGAGACGTGGCTACAGGACAACAGGTACGCATTATTTTTTTTATTTCTCCTCCCGCCCTCTCCCCGCCCACGGAGCTATTGGAATCAGCTCGCCCCGACCCAGCTCCCAACCCCAAATGCAACAAGGATTCCAAGGGGATGTAGCTAAATTACGGCCCTGCACTGCACGAATGACCCTGTGCATCACACACAGTACAGCAACCGGGTTTGTTTTGTTTTTTTTTCAGGCATATTACCACATGAGAAAGTAAAGTAAGTTTAACAATATTTATTTCCTCTAAAGAAAAACTTACCTGCATTAACTTGACCACTACAGAAACGAAAGAAATTATAGTTTCTAGTAAACGCAAAAATATTTGGTATATTAGCACACTCTCCCTCTCAGAGCCACACACAGCAGCAACCTCAGCTGGGTCAGAAGCCAGCCTCAGGTATGACACAAGGACACACCACCAACTTTAGATTCTGAAGTCTGCAAATAGTGCTAGAGAGAGTCTTCAAATAGAGGGAGAAAGCTCAGCTCTCGGGCACGCGGCACACCAGTGCTAGCTGAAGCAAGTGGGGAAAAAAGTGACAGGAAAAAAGATACATAAAATTTGAAATTCATAGATACTGGGGAGGGTTAAAGTAAACTTAAATTGGCAACACCCTACTAAGAGATGAAACATGATTTGTCCATACAAGAATATTGCGAGAGTTTGAAAATAGTTTTTATTTTAAGCTTTCTGCAAGGTCAGTATCCAGTAACAGAAAATATAGGTATTCAGACTTCTCTATCAATAAACAGAAGTAAGAAGACAGTTTTATTTCAAGAAAATGTCACTCAAGGATTAATACTAACTTTTCTGCTGCCACTGATACATCGCTTAAGTCTGAAGCTGCAGTTATGGCCAGCATGGATTACCTTCCTCATCTCC
>VYZS01065656.1:4149-19255 GCA_013400695.1 Neodrepanis coruscans | reverse complement strand
ATTCCTACTTTACACTGCCCGTGGCTCAGTTCACACCACCTCTTGTCACTGCAGGTAGCACTTTACGCAGTCAAAGTTCTCTGCAGACAGTATCTTGGAACTAACTCTACATGTGCACACGCAGCAAGGTTAGGACCAGCCCTACCCAGAAGAGGTGTCAAGCCATATACCTGATGGCAAAGGTATAAGCTTTTCAAAAGTGTAGCAGAAATGTAAGGCTAGACTAAAGATGCTCCTGAACTAGACCCTGACTGAGACAGAGGGACTTTCCTCTGAAACATGGCCAGGCTCAGCATGGCATCCTGGAATGGAGTAAATGCTTCCTTCTTCCTTGTAACGCAAGAGCTCAGCAGTACTGCTTCAACACAGCAGCCTTGGCAGCCACAGACACGATTTAGGTGAAAAAACAGAGCATACACGAAGTGCAAACCAAGCAGTTTTGCAATTTTTTCACACGAGGAGGAAGAAGGCTCTAGATTTCAGACATGCAGCACTTAGAAATATACTACCTTAGAAATATACTGGTTTAGAGTCACTTGCTGGATGCAGCCGGCAAAAGAAGCAAGCTGAGGGCAAACTGATCTTGTACAGTAAATTTATATAAAAATTTTCATTAAAAACTCCTCAAGTTATGGGTTAAAAACAGTGACAAACCCCCAAATCTGCTCTTTCAGAAGACCCAATATTTCTGTGCAGACATTCTGTATCCTCATTTGACAATTTGTGTTGCACAGCTAAGGATTTTTTTTTACAGGAAAACTCGACGGATTTTATACAAGAAAACCAAAAAGTTCTGTCATCTTTGAAGCTGCTAGTCATTGTTAGTGAGAGGGAGACCACTGCTTTTAGCTGACCATATACAATGTTTTTGCTGTCTCTCTCCCCAGCCCAGCCTTGGAATCATCTCGTGTCTACAGCCACCTCCACAACTGTACTTTGACCTGCCATTAAGTTCCTTACTGGTTATCAATTAGCTCTGAAACATTTTTTACTCATACTTTGTGCGTCTATGCACATGAGTGCATGTGTATTGTGAAATTTTACACAACACTTTCAAATAAAAATAATGTTGTAACAGGGTGCATTGGAAGCTATGCAGCATTTTAGCTAGTGCACCCACACTTTGACCATTTTTAGACCATGTCACTAAAAAGAGAAAAACACCAACTCCCAAATTCTAAACCTAAAAATTTCTTTAGTACTCTAAGTCAAAATAAACATGATCTAATTGAAAAGCTGAATAATCTCCAGTAGTGAGAGAAGAGGAAGTGAAAACTAACTGAGGTTGTGAGTGACACAACCAGCTTAGAGCAACAACACAGGCAGTTTGAATAAAAACTAAGGCTGGGCCAAAGAGCTCTTAAGAGACATGGCTACACAGTTATATCTCAACAGTGCACTTCCATGATCTAGTGAGAGGTCCTCAAGTTTTAGCACGGGTGTGACAGAAGAAGGGGCTATTTATCCCATAATGATCCTGGTTTCCCCACCTTTAATTGGCAGGTCAGGCTGACAAACCAGAACTGACAGAAATGCCACACAAGATGAAGCAGATTGGGTGACTGCTGTAGAATAGACCACAAAATGCTGGCTTGCTTACTAAAAGGGGGAAAAAACACTCCAAAACACAAGTCAATATGTTGGCACCATAGCTTAGACTCAAAAAAAAGGTGTGAGGGAATACCTTGAGATCCAAGGATACAAGAATAATTTAAAGCAAACCCAGGAAAAATCTATTGCCTAAGCGTTTCAAACTTTGACCCTCAGAGCCCACAAAGTCATACCCAGATCCATTTGTTTCTGTGTTTTCATTGACAGGTTGAAAAAAAAAAAGTACAACCCTTCCCTCCCACTGGGAAGAAAATATAAATATTTGAAAGATCTGAAAAATGCATCCAACATCCAAAAAAAAAAAATCACTCAACTTTGATCCTAACCTTGTGCAAGTGGAGGAGAAAGTCTCCTAGCTGGTATACAAACAACCACCTGAAACAGCATCCCACTAGCACAGTGCTGCCATATCTCTGCTTCTTATGAAGCCGTGATGGAATTGAATTTTAAAAAATCCATGATACATCAAGTAATTGCTAGCAATGGCTTAATTTTCATGCAGGACAATAATAACTAAAAAAAAAATAAATCCTGATTTCGCTTTTTTTCAGCTACAGAAAAGCTATCCAGAAGGAAGCCTCGGCCCCAGCAGAAGATGCTTTTTTGCAAAGGAAAGCACAGAAGGTCCAAGTGGGCTGAGGGCAAGCAGACAGGGCAGGGTGGGATGATAGGGCATTCAAGAGTGGGGAGAAGAATTTGGCTTTCCCCAGCCAGATGGGTTTACCATACTGAGATCAGGTCTGGACAGCACAGCTGCAATTTATAAATATTGAGGCAGGCCAAGGCAAGTGGCATCCCCTCCAGGCTGCCAAATTCCAGGCAATTAGAGCCACTGGTGCCCTCGGCTCCCTGGTGGGTGCCCTGACAGAGGCACACCAGCAGGGAAGAGTCTATCACGGGGGCAGAGAGAAGAGGAGTGCTGCTTTATGGCAGCATGGTAAATCAATTGCATTTTTTATTTCCACTGCTGAATATTATTATGCTCTCTGCATGGCCTTTATGAATGTTTGCCTTACACCATAATCTATTTGCCAGAAATCAATAGTCTCTTCTCCTTGCAAACTAGTAGCCAATGTCACCATCCTTCCAGCTTGCAGATCAACTAGTGCTGCCCACTGCATCCAGAACAGGAAAACTGGTTTCTTAATTGTCACATTTCACACACATCTTCAGCTAGGAAAGCAGAGAATACATCTACTGCAAGACAGCTGCCAACAGCTCTTAAAGCCTGTCTCTTAAAATATGCTTTTCCATTGAGCAAGTATGGAGGTACCATTACAGGCCCTCATTAAAGAAACAGTTCATATCAGGAATATAAGCATTTTAAATTGCCTCATCGGGATGTGCTAGGGATAGTTTATTCTCAAGGGAACTGGAAGGAAGGGAAAGATGCTCTTATACAATTCAAAGGACAGTAGCAAAAATTACTATTCTAAATACAAGTAATATGTAGGGGACCAATTGTGAAAGATGTTGCACACTTATGTAACCATTCTAAATACAACAATTTTTTAACTTTCATGAGGGGCAAAAAAGCAGAAGAGACCCCATACCTGTAATTAAGACATGAAAAAAGAGCCATGCTAATCTACATAGCTATCTCATAGCTATCTCCACAAACTCCCTTTCTTCCTCTATCAGTCCTCCACTGAATCACCCAAATTCTAATCTTCAGCCTTTGCTCCAAAGTTCAAGAGAGTTCCCTAGAAATTCTTGTTCTGAAGTTGTTTTTTTTTTTAAAAAAAAAGCTTGTAATTGTCGTCTTCTTTGCTACAGAACCTCCCAGAGCAGGAGTAACTTTTTTAGGTAACATCTGTATATCCCCTTAGCCTTCACAATCTTCTCAATTTTCTCCTGCTTGGTTTAAAAATTTTCTCTGCTGTAAAGGGGCTAGCAGCTGTCTTTTCACCTTCTTTAACTTATCTCCATTTACTGTTTATCCTCCTATTCTGTATCTCCCAGCAGGCAGCTGACCCCCTCCTGACTCGTCTGCAGCTGTGGGAGTTGTATGCAGGAGGTTCACTGTGGGCTGGCTTTCAGAGCTTCAGAGCGCTCCCACTGACCCTTATTGAAATAAAAATTTATTGTCCAGGTGATGGTGTCTCAGGGTCTGCCAGAACAGCTTTAGCAAGAAGGGCTCACTCATCACCCAGAATAGAGGGTATCTGCTGTGAAAAGTGGCAACATTTACTGGGATGTATCAGACTGCAGGAGGTCCCCCACTCCACATCCAAGTAAATCCCTTTTTCTTCCCACTGACATGGATTATCCTTTAGCAGAAGTTCCTATGACTACATCAACAGGTGATAAAAAAACCCCAAAACTTAAAATAGCCAAGAAGTCCACATGTAGTGCAGTACAACCTTCTTTAATCTCTCCAGCACTGAAGAAACAAGAGTGTGGATCTTATATACAACTTCACCGCAGGAGTGCAGCTACTGAAGTTTTATCAGAGCTGAGCTACAGTTCCTGCATGCATGGCTGTGTGCTCCCTCAGCTGCCTTGCTCAAGAACATCTGCCACAAACCCAATATGGAGGTGACTGTACCCAAGCACTGCCATGCTCACTGCCCCCTCTTGCATCCCCCTCCTGAGGGCATCACTCAGATCATAAAGGATCACTCCATGCTCTTGTCCAATTCTGCATCCGGTTAGAAGTCCGCTCGTTCAGAGTAATGTCTTTTCTTGTGACCCATGTCTGAGCACAAAGTGCAAAATGCAACCTCGTTACTGTACCAGGCAAACATGGAAGAGGAAGTGCCCACTTGCTTCTCTTGTGAGCAGTCCCTATGCTTTCTCACAAAGGGACTCTGTTGCTGTCTAATACTCTTCTGCAAATGGGCAAGTGCCAATTTCCACTCTGTAAGGACTAGTAAATTTTATGTTTATAATTCCTGGTTGGTGAAAAGAAAATAACAGGCTTATTCCTGAAAAGCCCAGGGTTGGTAGTGCAAAGCAGCAAACCAGGAAGCTGCTTAGAGCAGTGCTGGATCCATCAGGCTGGGCTCAGATTATACCTCTGCAAAGCCATAAAACAGCTTCTGTAGAGGAGAGCCATCATTCAAACAACAGCCTAAGATAAACCACAATCTGATGACTGTCACAGTCCCTTTGACACCAACACTCTCCTAGTGTTTACAGACTAATCAGTTTAGCCTTCCCAACTGACTGCATACAAGGCAGCTGCTCATCATGACTTGCATTTTCTTAAAGCTTCCCAGAGCAGACACCAGGGCTCTGTCATTTCCTCCACTTCTCTGTTTCAGACTGCCCGAAAGGAGAAACAATAAAAATACACTAATCTGTACAATTCTTATGCCATTCTCTTTTCTAGGGAATGCTCAGGATTTGATTAGCTATTTTTTCAAGAACAGCCATTCATATAAAACCAAAAGTTAACAGCTACTACAGTAACACTTATTTTAAAATAAATAATGACAGAAAATATTAAAAATACTTATATTACCAAATTTTACACAGGTTTTCTCAGACACTGAAGTTGATATACTTGTAATAGACAGTCTTGCTTAATGTCTAACTTTTTTTTAATAAATAAATTATACGAACAGGCTTCTTTGATTGCTCAGAGCATCCATCATTAAGTACTGGGGCATATCTTTAGGCATAATTGTACTACTGAATTCATCAGCTGCCTAATCATGATTCATTTTGCATCTATTTCTGCTAATTAAAAACAGAAAAACTCCTAACAACTTTTACATAACTACTGTATTTGTTCTCCACAAAGACGCAAGGCTAATTTACCAGTGATTAACTGATTATCTAATTTTATAGCTGTCACTCTGCAAAGACCAGCACCCAGAGCCATCAGAAAAGGCCAAGCGAAGTCTCTTGCCCCTTACCTGCTGTCAGTCACACGTTTGCCTGGGACGGGCAGCAAGGGTGACAGCCTTGGCCATGGGATGTGCACACGGGCTCTGATGGCCCCACAGCTGGTGGGGCAAAGGACGGGTCCTTGGTGGAAAATCTCTCAGCTTCTGTGAGTGCTCAGCCAGGTATGTAATGACCCGGTGGGAGAGCAGAAATCTGGCCACAAAAAATATGTCAGGGGCACTGCACAGAGTGAGAGCTCATGGTGTTACACAGCCTTGCAAGACCCTCTGTTACAAGCTGGAAATTAACTCAGTGTGTTCCCTCTGCCCTCATCCTTTCGCCTGAAGTCCAGCATGATGCAGACTGCTTAGACCCCTGCTAACACCAGATTCTTCTGCTTTCAAAGAACAGCTGTCAGCATTTAAAGATCTGTGCTTTTCCAAGGGGGAAATCCAACCAGCTCTCACAAGTAGAGGAAGAACTGCCTCAGGTACCACCTAATCCCTCTAGGTACATGTGCCATGCTGAGAGAAGAGCCCAACCAAAACTGCATCCCCACTGGCTACCCATTCCCCCAGGGTGAACTGCTGTGCTCAAGAGGTGATGCAGAGCAGCCCTACAAGGAGCAGCTTCTTTCTTTCTTTCTTTCTTTTAACCCAATTATGCTTAATTGAGCAATCAAATAACTTGAGAAATGCAACTTTAACCTGTGCCATTTTCATGAATTTTCACCAATTTCCATGCATAGCTGTTGCCAATCTTGTCCTGGTTCTAGAAGTACATACAGTACATGCAGCTGTTAAAGCAAGAATGAACAAGGGTAACACCACCAACATTAATTTTGTAGTCAAGTGCTGTTTAGCCCTCCATAAATTTTCTATTAGAGTATTAATTAGAGACATTACCACTCCCAAACACTCCACTCCCTGCAGGTGACAGCAGGATAGGTAAATTATTTCCACAAGCAGGGATAGGCATTTAAAATCATTATGGCACCTTGGATTTCTGTCACTACATATTTCAAAATCAAAAGAGGAAAAACCAGCATAGTCATATTCACTTTTGAAAACAGATGAGGAATCACTTTTAAATATCCCCTTCTTGACCAAACATAGCAACACCCTCAAGTAGGAGAGGAGGTAGGAAGGAGAATGTTTCAGTTGTGGAGAGGTGTAAAGTCATCTGCTTTTTAAATAAACTGGACAGAAAGAGACATCTGGGTATTTCATGAAGCACAAGATACACTTGTTTCACTATCAGCCTGATTCCTGGACTGAAATTACACTCTCTACACAGAAAAATATGTTGCAGCATATATACCAAAGCCTTAGCTATTTTTGAAAACCTTATTTCCCCAGTTGTATTGCTCTTTCTTTTGGGAAACTCTAGGGTGAGAAACCTAGACTTCACCCCTCTGAAGAATTGATTTAGCTTTCAAAACTACTTCTCGTCATCCTTCCTGCAACAGCCACTGTGCCAACCATGTGCAAATTCCTTTGGACCACTGCTTTTCTCTCCCAAAGCTCCAAACACGTCTTTTGCTCTGACGGTTCCCATCCCAGGAACAGCATGTACAGCCTCTTCGCAGCAACAGACCAGGAGAGCATGTCCTGGGGGACAGCACATAACTACCACACCTGAGGAATGGTTATATGGCTATTACCAGACACATTTATTGTGTGATAGTGCACCAAAACATGTTACGGTAAAACAATAACCCTATTGTGTTTCCTCACAACATGTAATCCTGTACAACTTTTGAAGGCATTACAGACTCTGGCCCAATTGAAATTTTTATTATGATGCATTAAATTACTGACAGATATATAACAGAGACAAAAACAAATCATTTACCTGGGCAGACTTCTTTGGAAATGGATAATCAAGCTGATGGGATGATGTTATTTGAGGAGTGGGAAAATCATTTACCATAAAAAGAGAATCCTATGAAGAACTGCATGTATACACAACTCTAACTTGATGCACCAGAAAAGGTGCAACTCTCTGAGGAGGATCTGCCAAACAGTGCATAAAGCTGAGTGTAAGCACAGATGCATCCTTAGTGGACTACACAGAAAACACTATTTACAACAGCAATTTTTTCTTCCATAGTTAATACTGTTGCTGAAAATAGTTTCACCCTAATAGGGAATAAAATCAACTGACACGCCTATACATGAATATCAAGAGTACTGAAAAGCACAGCACTAATTCTGAACTTCATTAAAACGTAGAATAAAGCAGCATGCTATTCATAAAAGCCAACTACTTTGCCTCCACTTGACACAGAAAGCACTTCATTGCAGATTTAAATATGCAATATTAACTGAAAATAAAAGAATTTGGCAGCTACCATTTATTTAACATCCCACTGAAATGTGTTCAAAAAAGACAAAATGCAGAAGTAGTAAGTACAGGTTTTCATCAATATTTACAGAGAAGGCATGCCACAAACACTTCAGAGGATATGTATTTACAAAACATGGTACACATTGAGATCACTAGCCTAACTAAGTTTAGATTATAATCTTACTTCAAAACTTTAATAATAGATAATATCTTAGATCTGAACTAGAGGATACAGAAACAATCTCAGTAAACTTATGGCTGAAGAAACAGTGACTAAATTCTCATCAACTGAGAGCAGAGTGCTTATATATTTCAAATCAGATTTTCTCCACACAATTTATTCCATGAAAATCCAGTGCATTTTTTAAACTTTAATCCAGAGACATGAAACAACAACTGACGCAACTTCATATGCTACAGCCATGCACTGCATTTTAAAGACACTGATTTATCTGCTAAGTGTGGTATATTCACTTTTGCTCAAGTGGTTCATGCTGAGGTATGGGTTGCAGAGCCATGTAGAAGTGCTGGGCTGAAGCAGAAGAACAGTTTTGGTAAATGAGTCAACAGAACCAAAACGTTCAGGTTTCAATGATTCAAATCAATGATTTAAATTTCAATGAATTTTAAAGCTAAGTCATTGTATGGTCTGGCTGCTGGAAAGGGGATGTCACTCTAGCTCTGCTATACATTATTGCATCAATTACAGCATACTTTTTCACTTGCAGCATTTATCTACAAAAAAAAAGCAATTAAACTGTTGGATATTCTTCTCAACTTTTTGATAGTAAACACATTAGGCAAAGGTGGCCTGTTCCTGGGTACTAATATGGCTCCTAGAATGACAAAGAAGTCTTGCATCTACCAGAACATAAACCACAATGATAAATCTAGGATTGTTTACATCAAAAATGTCAGAGAGATTGTCTTTATTTCCTCTAGATTAGCTAAAATATATATTTCTAATTGGAAGCAATTTGAAAAGATACAAAGTAAATATATTTTACTTAATACAATGTAGTTCAAGCATAAATTAAACATCAATTCAGACCTGAATTTCAAATCACAGTATTAAACACTGTGTTAATGATTTGAACTAGGATAATACAAATTCTTAAATTTTTGCTGTTCCTCTTTAGCCCAAATGCTGTAATAATAGCTACTTAAAAAAAAATCTGTCCGTAAAAAGATACATGCTTATTGATGGTGTTCAAATTATATTTTAGAATTATGTGAGATATATGAATACGTAGTTGATCAGAAGTAATAATATTCATGAACATTTTATTATGGTATTCCTTAGTGGAAATAATTTCTATTTAATACCTCTGTACAATTATAAATTGTATAACAGTTTTGTTAGGTATTATAATAGATGGAAAAGAACAATTTCAACATTAAGAATTTTTACACTAACGTTTCATGTCACAGCATATTTCTTAATACACTCATTTTATTACAACTATAATGTTAAAACTATAGGGTTCCCCAGTCATGTAAAATCTGAAATCTGTGAAAGGAATAAAAAAACACACACTGAACTTAGATAAAGTTTTCTTCTCTTTGCTACAGAAAAGTGAAACGTACTTCATGTATCTACTTCTTCTCATTTACTAAGCAATTTTTTATACCTCTCCTGTCCACTCCTCAGAGGCACTAACTGGATCTTCTTTTGGATGTTACATTTCTTAGTGAAATCACTGATGGACTGAAGCCAGTGGCAAAATTCCTACAGCAACTTAATGGGGCCAGAAATTTGATTCTTAACATTCATAATCTCCTCTCAAGTTTCTAAGTGGCAAAATCATTCCCAAGTATGAACTCCTTTTTCAAAAGTAGTTGACATCCTCCCACCCCAGCAGCAATAGAGCTTATGACATGCCATCACATATGGTGCTCAAACCGCCCTGCCATCTGAAATCCAACAATTAATAGTTACAAAGGGTTTTTGACAAGGCAACATTGCCGAAATGCATTATCAACTCAGATTTTTATAATCCCTTGGAATGCACGTTTGAATTGTGAAAGAGAGTCATCACAAATGCATACATTTTCAGGTCTCCAAAAGCCATACCTCATAGTATAGTTCAAATCCTTTACATTTAGCAGATAAAAGCAATTAAAGAGATGTGGAGAATAACAAGGATTAACATGTACGCTCTTTATTTAATCGGACCGAGTCCTGCGAGGGTTTTTTGCAGCAATTAGTTCCAGCCCACAAAAGGCTCAGACATCGATACCACATATTCACATCCTCATTGCCAAACCAGACACCATATTCCGAGCTCTTAATTTCTAAATCAAGTTCACTTCCAAATATATCCCACCGTGCACACACACAGAGGGCAGACACATGTAGTCCTTTACCACTGGCTCCATTCCTGTGCCAGAGAAGGGGAAGGGTAGCGGCTGGTCCAGGACTTGCCTGCACATGAACACTTCCAGTGATGGGGGCTCATTCCCAAATGTAGCCCGTGAAGAGCACAGACTTGTAACAGATGGACAGAAGAGATCCCTGCATGTGGTGGCTTTTCATTCTGCCCCCTGGCCTCAGCAAGAAGCCGCTCAGTGCTCCTTCCAAGCTAATAACACAAAGCCACACAAGGCCGCAATAACCCTCTCCCACAGATTCCCATGTCTGTCTTTTCTTACAGATACCACGACCACATTGCAGGAGAGCCCTGTGGCAGCTGTGAACCTGCAGGGAGGTTTCCTTCACACAGTGAGGAGGCGTTACATCAGACTGCATGCAACCTGGCTTCTCTCTTGAACTACGCCAAGGGGAAACTAAAAGAGCCCTCAGACACATTTGGACTGGGTAATCCTGCTCCTGGAGGCCTCTCCATGCCTCAGGCAGATGGCAAAACCAGTTTCCAGTCTGCAGGTGCAGAAGCAGCAAGCCAGAACTCTCCAGACACTCAGCAGACATCTAACATCCCTAAGTGGACTTTGTGCTCCGACTGACTCCGTGTGCCAGTAACCCTGTGTGTGCCTCCCCCAGGACTCACACTGCCACCCTCAGTGCTGTTCAGCTCAGCTGGATGGAGATGCTGCTGCCCACAGTTAATACAGGTCATCAGCTGGAGATCAGCGAACATTCACCCCCCACTCTTCTGTGGGAAGAGAAAATGCAAGTACTGAGCCAGACATGCAAAATCAGACAAATTAGCTGAAATCAGCTGGCAGCTTAAATAACTGTGGAAGAGATTTGGGAGCATTCAGAGGACTACTGCCACATGTAGGCTGTGGGGAAGGTGATATGCAGGAAGAAGAGTGCTGTGCAAAGTAAGTTCCTCCATGTCCTCATCTGTGTTTCATTCTCCTGCAGTCTTCATTTGTGCTACGGCCAACCGTGCCTCTGAGGACCATAATGCACATATGGGAAAATATGGAGAATGCATACTGTGAAACTCCTGTTCTTAACACTGCATGTAAAATGAAGCTGAAAGAGTGAGGTTTTTGCAAATGAGACAATCGAATGTCTCACTGCTGTCCTAAAAGCTGGTTCCACTCCTGGCTACGCTCTTCTGCTGCCAACCTTGTGCTGGCTCTGGCACTTGACAGACTACAGAAACCTATACACTTTAACTCAGCAAAGACTCCGAAGAGTGGCTGGGTTTGGGCAGTTTAGTGAGCTGATTCAGCTAAATACCTACTCAGAGAGATTTAAGGGTGGGTAGCTAAATAGCTGCCCAGCTAAGAGAACTGAATCTCCTCAAGGAACGGAGTGCAAACACAGTGGCAGGAGTTCAATCTTTCCCTTAGTTTATTTGGCGGCTTCAGTTCTCTTACAAAACTTCACTCATAAATGCTAGATCACTGCCATCCCAAAACTCTTTATTTTGCCCTGAGGTGAGGTACTTCCACTACCAAAAATATAAGTAAAAATTGAAATTGCATAGGTTTGCTGCCCTTACCTGGTTCATCCTACACTTCTCCTCAAGGCACAGACCTGTATTAGAATGTCAGCTAAGGTTTTTATCTACCTCCTTGCACAATAGTACCCTATTTTTAGTCACAAAAAATGACTGACAATAAAGCAGACGTTAATATGTTATTTTGCAGTTATTTTAACCTTTCAACTATTCCCTTGTAGACCAAAACACTTAGAACAGCCGAAGCCTTTTTGTACGTGATATTTCCTAACCCGCAGTTCTTAAATTCTGTCAAATTTTGCCCATTTCTTCTGAAGAAACAGCTGACATCTCAGCTTTTACCTTCAACACCTTCTTTTTTCTCCAAATAACAGTCTAACTAAACTGGTCAGAAACTTGCTTTTTACATGTCTTATAGATCACCACAGAGTTTTCTGAGTATTCAGACTGAAAAGAGGGACTGAACAAAAGGCTGCTGCCAGATACTCTTGCTAATTCTTACAAGATTCTGATTTTTCTGAGTACATTGAAGCTTCTACTGTCAGAAACACCATGTAGATGGCAAGTGCAGGAGAAAAAAAATGTTAACAAAGATCAGACAAAAATTTACATTTTCTGTAAAATTCCCTATGTTTTAATATTCTTGCATTTGAACTTTACAATAATGTTCTTCTAATTCTTCACATTTAGTTTTAGTAGAAAAACAGTTATTTCAAATTCTAATACTCGAAATAATTAAAAGTGGCATTCTACTAGGCAGTCAAATGTTTTTTAAAATTCTGTGGTGTTTCAGCAAATATTTAGTTGAGAACAACTGTAATTTCAACAGTGGTGCCATGATTATAGCTTCTCCTTGTACAACACACAAGATTGCATGTATTATTGCCAGTGACAGGTTGTCTGTACCTTTCCAGTAAGGGCACACCAGGCTTTAAAAAATACAGTCATGCTCAGAAGATCTAGCGCATAAAAAAACTCAAGAGCATATAAAAGATTGACGTGTGTGGATAATCAATAGTAGACAGAAAGCAATGGGCCAAAGCAGCCCAGGCTGCTGCCAGAAGGCACATGGCTGCCCCACTGCTGCTGCAGCAACTCTCCACATTGGCTAAACAAGAATAGTATCAGCAAGGGGAATGGCAGGCGAGGTGGGAAGTTTTCCAGAACGAGATTTACAATCCAGCTATTTAAATACACCTTGCATAAGAGTAGATGAAAAGGGGTCAGTGCAGGGACAATACTCTGCCAGAATCAGAATGTAAAAAATAAAGCAGACAGTTTGAACATGAACTACAATTTACACACTATTATGGAGAAAAATTCTCACTTTTCCAGAATTTTGGGGTGTTTTGTTTTTTTCTAAAAACTTTTAGTTGGTTTCCACCCTTCTGCCTCTGGAAAGTGTTATAAAAATCGGCAGTAGGGGAGGAAGGAGGAAAAACAAGAAAAAGAAAAGAAAAAAGAGGACATCTGATGCACCAATTATTCTGACTGCATTTACAGAAGCTTAGTGGTGGGATCAGGGCTGTGAGCAGGGTATTACACAGCCCTGCCTTATCACCAGCCATGCCACCCAGAGCAGGGTTCTCTGGCAGTTCTGGTGATGATCATGCCCTGGCTGACAGGGCACCATGGATCCCAGCAAGATTATTCTCTCCATCACTATGAGCTCACAGTCTCTCATAGATTACCACCAAATTTCCAGGCTTCTCCTAACTAAAAGCCAAGCTTAATGGAAAAGGTTTAGAGAAGCCAGAAAGGAAGGTAGGGAACAGCTATGGCTACTCTCACCAGCCACAAAATTACTGTCTCCTGAGTCTCTCCCAGCATTATTCATCAACTGTGGGTTGGGTTTTTTTTCTACAGGGCTTTGAAAAATCAATGAGATTTGTGCTGCAAACTGATCATTATGACAGGGAAAGCTCTGCAATGAAATTGATTTGTGCAGCTCTAACACCACTACTTACACTTCCCCAGAACTTTAGGGGGCAGATACTCAAGAACTAAAAAGGTATGAAGGCTAAACCTCCTTGCTATGCTGAGTCTTCTTAATGAAATAAAGCTGGCTTTGAACCAGTTCAAATGAAGGCAAAACAGCAGAGTTGTAGAGTGGAAAACAGTTCAGTAAATGAATGAAACCAGAGTAATACAGTTTATAAATTACACGCAGCAGCAAAGATTAAAGATTCTGATCTGTCCCGCGTGTTTTGTCCTCATTTCACCTCCTCACAAGTGTAGCACTTCACTAGCAATATTTCCATAAAATCTCAAACACTAAATATGGAAAGAATCTAGCATGAATATGGAAAAGAGAAAACCATAACGAGAAACAAAAAAGCAGGCTGTCATTTCAACCCACAACTAATAGCTAAGTAGCTCATCCCAAAAGAAATCCACCCTGGAGTAAGAGCCTTGGTGGGTTCAGCAGATGCACCAGACAATAGACAGAACACTGAAGCAGGAATCAAGAGCTGTGTTCTATCCTCAACACTTCACTTTTCAGCATGACTTGCGACAAATCACATCTCCACTGAGTGCCTGGTTCTTCTTTCACAACTGTTGACTCAAACAATGAAGTTCTGGGGCACAGACTGCCTATTGCTTTGAATGAGCAGAGTGGAGGTCCACCCACAGGTTAAGATTAATGACTGCTGTGATTAGTAACCAGGGTCATGTCATCTGGCTTGTCATCTAGAGCACTTGGAGCTGTGACCCATCCTTCGCATGAGGAAGTACTCAGGTCCCAGCTCTTTGAGGGGAATGATACATAGGTACCAGAACTCCACGACTTTTAGTATCTATATTTGTAGTGACATCAAACAGCAGACACGGAAGCAAGTAAGACCACAGTTGCATTCCTGCATTTGGAAGCAGGACAGTACACACACACCTCAAAGGGTTGCACCTGATTAACAGATAGTGTGCATCTGAATGGCATCTACCTATCTGACTTACAGGAGCAAACAAGTCCAGACACATGTGTGTCTACAGGTACAAAAATCCTAAAAACATCACACAAGAATCACACATCCATTTTACTCTCTTCCAGTAACAATATTACTAAATCTTTGCAAACCCTAACCTGAAGCAGTAGAAACTTTACTACATAACAATTAACTGTGTAACAGTTAAATAATGACAGTCATCAGTTATACAAGTTTTTTAAAAACACCAAAACAAACAAAACCCGTCCAGTTTCATTAGGTTAAATGACCTTATCAGACAAGCTTTGCCTCCACTACAATTAATTTAGAAAATTCACAGCACATTTAAGGAACTGAACAACCAAGCCCAAAATAATGATTTGCTTTGCCCACAATCTGTTTAGCTGTCCTCCATTTTGGATCAATTTGCAGTCATTCCTAGAGAAAGGCACAAAACTGAACCAAAAAAAGTAGATATCACATGGCACAAATGTCTTTACTATAATTTTTTTC
>VYZS01065652.1:1549-22526 GCA_013400695.1 Neodrepanis coruscans | reverse complement strand
AGACTCCAACCTGCTTCATAAAACTCCAGAAATATAAAGCAGCAGCAAACTTTATGAAGTAATGTCTGCTTTACATGGCAGAATGTTTAACAAACAATAAAGCAAAGCAATGATTGTTTAATGTAAAAATATATTGAAGAGAAATATATTAAACTGTATTTAATATGCCTGCAGTAAGTTTGGGAGAGCAATGAAACTTCTTGGGGAAAATTGTAAAATGGTTAAATGAAACTGTGACCTCATAAGTTTTTATGTGGGTATGTTTTTGTCAACACACACCTTGTAGGCAATTTTTTTTTAATACTTTGTAATCTTGTTATTACAAATGCCCCATTGATCAAACACTGAGCACAAGATTTAGATAAGATTGTTGTAATTAAGTCATGGCAGAGAGAGTCTGAAAAGGACAAATGTAGATTTTAACTGAAAATTTAAAATTTATGCAAGTCCAGTCAAATTGCTTTTACTCTGTTTTCTGCTACCATGTATTCTAATGCCCGAACTCCTAATTTTGCTACAAAACTTTCTAATACTATGCAATTTACTTTTGTTTTTGTTTTCCTTTTAATTCCCCAATGGCAGAAGTTTCATATTTCACCCAGGCACTGGTAATTAGCCAAAGAAATTATTTAAAATGCCAGATGTCACATATTAAATATAAATAACCTATGACCCTGTGTGCTGAATGCAAGCTTCTTTCCTATATGACTGCTGAATTTAACTTGCTTCAAAATAGGCTCTATACTGAAAAATTATCTTTCTCCTACATAACACCATTCTGCTTGCTTAAAACAATGGATGTGCCTTCTTAGCTGTAAGAGTCATGAAGGCTGTGATAATTTTGTTTGTATGCCATTTGAAAATGAGTTTAAGAGTATTGAGTATACATTCACATTGATCAAAAAAATTACCCTTGTTGTACTCGTGCTTTCTCCAATTGCAGCTGTAAAAGGCATAACCAGAGCTGCAGCCAAGGAACACTATCTGCTCATTCCAGGAGTCTTTCTCTGTGCTTTCTCATCTGCCCTTTCTATGCCATGCTGGTGTGTGTGGCTTCTAAACAGGTCCAGATTCAACCACAAGCGGGAATGAGATCAAGCACATGAAATACAACCTTATGTGCTCTATTCCTAATTGGAGGCTGTTTGGTTTATTGAATCATGCAGAACGAATGCCTGGCCATGCATCTTCCAAAGCCTATTCCGGCTACAACTGCACAGCTGGGTTTCATTTGCTGCCCATAGGAGGGGGGAGGAATCCCTATTCCTCCAAGACAAATACAGATCTGGGATGTGGCTGCAGATCCAGAATTCCTAGCTATCCAGCATAGGATGATGTGTGGAAAATAAAACACAGCACAATGTAGCCCTCAGGTTTTTGGAGCCCAAAGTCACAACACGCCTAGAAAATAGCCCCAGCTTGGAAAGGATTCAAAGACCACAGGAAACGCGTTCCTTCCTTCTCAAGGCACATGCAATTCCAGTTCCTGACCAGATCAAGGTGTATCCCCATCTGGATGCAATAACACAGCCTAAAAGCAGCAAGGATAGAAACTACCCATGCATATTAAGTAAATGAATAAATAAGAGCACCCTCTCCTCACAAAACCACAAGTGAAATAAAGTTGCCCTTGTTACTGCCATCGTTTCATTTCTCAGTAGCAAACAAAAGCCAAACCAGCCATCCATGCCCTGGAACTCCAGCACAGAGGTTGACATAAGTCCCTGAAAATTGATGTCAGCTCACGTCAGTCTTTTTAGGGCTTCTGCCAACTCACTCTCAGTCACAACCCAATTACTCTTTAGCTGTATAGAAGAGGTTTGAAAGTGTATTTCTTTTCATAATTTCAAATGAAGTAAGGATGCACTTTTGGTGCAGTAGGACAGAGACAGCAAAATGAAAATTACAGTGAAGACAAGACAAAAAGAAAGGATAATACTGGCAAGAAGTTAAAGTTCTGAACTCAAACACATACATAGCTGATTTTGAAGTGAAAAGCTTTTTCAAGATTACTGTAAATAACTATTAATTACTTAAAATGTCACCTTCTATATATTCTCTAAATTCTCATCTTGTTAGCTAGGTCATGACATAACCAATTACTGTGTTTTATTTTACAACATAGAGTGTGTTTTCTTTTTAATTGACAGCAGTAGATAGGACTACAAGCACTGCCTAATGTCCTGCATATATTACAGATTTCTGAATGCCTCAAACAAGAGGGACAAGATTTATTTTACAGCTAAGGGAAAGGAACAAGTCAATAATATTAACACGTTTAATTTGGCCTACTCATTAGAAATATACTTTGTGGATCTTATCAAAGAAAATGGATCAAATACCTATGTTCAAATTCCCCCTTATGAAGAGAACAAGTTTGACTGTATTCTTCACCAGGGAAATGCATAATGAACCGTCTCCTGGTATAACAGAACAGGAAGCTGCTGTGGTTGCTCCATTTGCAGTAATCTGACACAGTAATTATTTAACAATAAGACAAATTGTAATACAGCTGCTTTGAAAAGGGAAAGGTTACCCAAAAGTTTTTAGACAACAATTAGCTGCTAAAAGTCCTGTTATGCATAGTGTATTTTACTGAATTGTTCATCATAGATCTGTTTTCATTCAAGAATGTATGAGGATATTTCTTAACCACAGTTAATCCAATTACACATTCTTTTCCAGCTTGTCTTGCTACGTGACCTTGGATTTAAAGATAAAAAGAGGCTGCAGGCCAACTGGGTGTGAGCTTCTTATAAAGGTTCAGGCTTCCTTCAGGGAGTTGTCTGCTCTAACAAGAGCATCAATCTTTGGTTTAAGTATTGCAGGAACAGTAGCTGTAGTAGCTCATGTATTTTCAGTAAACAAATAGCTGTTGGTGTGTGGGATGTGACAGTAGCAAGGACAGTGCTTTAGATCAAGTAAAAAACATATGGCTGCTTTTGCACTAGAGGCAGCCTCCCATTTTGGGCAAACCCCTCCTGTCCCAAGTTCTGTAAAGTATTTTTTTAATATGATGCTTTCTCTTTCTACTAGAATTGCCATGTCACAAAGTAGCTTTTCACTTAGGCTTGTTTTTTTTCAGCACAGATTACTTAGGAGTGCACAGAGAGAGAAAATTCACTGCACTCTAGTAAGAGCCTGTGGACTGAGAATTACTCACTATAGCCAGTTCCTCTTCACAAGAGTCTTTTTTCTCACTTTCATTTATAGGCTCTAAAGAGCATATCTAGATACAAATGCATGCCTGGAATTATGACATGTCTGTTTGGATGTGTCTTTGCACCTTGTGCATAGTATCAATTAGAACTAGTTATTTATGAATCAAACAATTTTAACAGATAAACCTATAATTTCCATGTGGCCATAGAGTCAAGACACACTAACTTCAGTTCAATTAAGTAATGAAACCTTAGAGATAGCAATGATATTTGTGGTTAATGAGTTTCACAGTCCACAACAAATTAAACTGTAAATGTTACATAACTGTCTATAAGCAAACTCAACTGCTTGTGAGGAGTAGTTTAAATGCCGAAGTTTCAGTACAAGCCTAAAATCTTCCTAGATCACATATATTAAGGATTAATCTTTTACTAATTCCACAGCACAGTGATCATTTCATGAAGTTGGAATTATAGAATAGAATCACAGAATCATTTAGGTTGGAAAAGACCTCCAAGATCATCGAGTCCAGCCTTTGACCAGTCACCACCTTCTCAACTAGACCATGGCTCTAAGCGCCATCCATCTGTTTCTTGAACACTTCCAGAGGTGGTAACTCCACCACTGCCCTGGGCAGCCTGTACCAGGGCTGGACAACCTCTTCCATGAAGAAATTTCTCCTGATGTCCAACTAGAACTACCCTGGTGCAGCTTAAGACCATGTCCTCTCATGCTGTCACTTGTTGCCTGGGAGAAGAGCCTGACCCCAACCTCATCACACCCTCCTTTCAGGGAATTGTAAAGGGCAGTAAGGTCCCCCCTGAGCCTCTTCTTCTCCAGCCTAAACAACCCCCACTCCTTCAGCCACTTTTGTTCCAGACCCTCCCCCAGCCCCACTGCCCTTCTCTGGGCATCCGTCACGTCAGTGTCTTTCTTGGAGACCCTTCACTTGGGGGCTTTGGAAGGTAACGGGAGACCCGCACCCGCAAGGGGTTCGGCTCCTTTGCTCTCACATGCGGCCCTTTGCCGTTTAGGGGAGGGTNGGCGAGCGCAGCCCGGCGGGACCCGGCGCGGCCCTGAGGGGCGACGGGGTCTCGCTGCGCCTCGCCGGCCAAACCCATGACTACGGCAAACTGCGGCGCCACCGACGAGTTCGACTTCAGGCTGATCTTCGGCGAGGACGGGCAGCCCGGGCCCGGGCCGCCGCTGGGGCCCGCAGGTGCGCCCGGGGCCGGGGGGCCGCCAGGGTTCCTGTTTTCCTCCGAGCGGGGCGGGAGGGCAGCGGGGGCTGCGGGGGGAGCGGCGCCGGCCCTTCCCAACTTCCCTTCCCTTCCCTCCTTCCCTGTCCTCAGGCCGCGGCCGCTTCCCGGCCCCCCGTTCCTGTGGCTGCGGCGGGCGGGGGGCGATAGCCGGGCCTGTCCCGCCGGGACAACTTTCCTTGGGAGCAGAACGGGAGGGGCCGGCCCGGGTGCGGGGGCTCCGGGCGGGGAAAGGGCCCGGGTTGGATCCCGCGGGTCCGGGAGCAGCCGAGTGTTCCCGGGGCTGGAGCGGACTCGGGCTCGGGCTCTGCCGTGCGGGGTTTGAGCCGCACACGGGGGTGTTCCCCGCACTTCGTGTGTGTGGGGATGGGTCGATGGGTGGGCAAAGCCCCGCGGGGGCTCTGTGGGTCCGTGTGGGCAGAGACACCACACGTCCCGCAGGGATCCCTGCCGCCCTGTTTGGAGCCCGAAAATCCTCTTTAAACCCCCTCCTGTTTCTTTAAGCTGCGCTGAGTAAAGTATTCGCGGTGAATTGTGGTGTGAAGGATCAATAAGGGCCAGCTGTGCAGCGTGGGGCTCTATCAGAGCTCGATGGCCGCGGGCTTTATTTTCTAACCTACTTGCAATAAGTATTAATTTGCAGAGAGCTGTCTTAGTCTCGGTGTTGGATGGTGAGAGGGCTCTGAGGCACGGCCGTGTCCAGGCTGGGGATGCAGCCATGTTGTTGTTCACTTCTCTCACTCCGTTGTCTGCTTAAGTTGATAGAAAAAAAAATGTGCTTGATGCAGTTCGTGTGTGAACACTTGGGATTAACTTGTTACAAAATCCCGAACTTTCTTGGTGCTCAGATTCAGTTTTGCAGATTCCTACTGATAAGTGAGATTTTCTTTGCCTGTTTTCCATCGGAGTGGATGAGCAGATGGTGCTTTTTAGGAAGGGATTTCAATTCTGATGGCCAGATAAATGCATTACAATACCATGTGAAAACAGTGGAAAACACGTTAACACATGACAACAAAAATATTTATAACATCCCCATTTCTATTATTTTGACGTAAACCCCGTAGTCTAAACCATGTTCTTTTTTCAATGGTAGATGAGAATGAGAGAACAAGTTGCTCAGAAAACTGGCAATACTAATGTGGTATCAATTCACTGCTAAGACATTTGTATTTTGGTAGCATTCCTTAACAAGCTCTTCAGATATTACTCTGAGTTCAGAGAATTTTCCATGTTTGATAAGTTAAAACTGTTCATACGTCAAATTTGAAAACGTGCTGTTTGGACCCTGAACCAGTTTGTTTGCTGCAGCTTTCAGTAAAATCTTGCATCTGAAATTCAAGTAGTTTCGCAGTTCTGTGGAGCTTCTCTCTTCTGCTGTGCACAGATGTGGCCTTTGGGAAGGGGTTGGAGGAGGTCTCTGCCTTGGTGTGTTCTAGTAAAAGTGTTGCCAGAGCCCCTCTGTTAATTCTGCCCACGTATTTTACATGTGAAGAGCCACAGTTTGTTTGAGAGGACCCACAGTGGAGATCTTACATTTTTTCCCTTACCCCTCTTCCAGATACATTAGTTAGATGAACAACAAAAAAAAAAACTTAGAGGTCCATAAAGCATACATTTCATAGTCCCATATCACTGGCTTCAGTGCTTTGTCTGTGCTGCAAAGTGAGCAGAAGTGTCATTTCTTTCAGATCTGTGCTAATAAAACACATGGGTCACAGGGAAAGGTGCCTAATTTGAGGTAAATAATATTAAAATTATTAAGTCTTCCACCATCACGGAGAGCACCTGAAAACCCCTCCTGGTGCTGTGTCTCCAGAGGTTGAGATTGGCCTTCTGATGAAAGAAGTTCTGCTACTGAGTTCTTGCATAAATAACATGGAAATCTATGTTAATGCTTTCTTTTATGCTGAGACTGCTGTAGTGTTGTGAGGCTTTTGTTCTTTTATATATGTACATGTATAAGTATTTATAGTTACATGTTTTATATTTAACTGCATTTTTAATCAAAAGCAAGAAAAAGCTCATCTTTCATTTCCTTTAAATACTTTCTGAACTACTAAGAAAGCACTACTCCCAGGCAGTGCCCTTTCTGGACATCAAAAGAACAGTAAGAAATTAAATCAACTGGGATTTTGAGTTGCAGGATAGTAGGACAAACAAACATGCCAAGTTTGGGGCTAAATGGCAGGAATGGAGCCTCCTGCTCTCCAGCAGTGCTTGTCTGCTTGGTCTGGGAGCTGTAGTTCTGCTGCAGAAGAGAATGTATGAACGGTGGCCTGAAGATGCTTTGATTGTGCAGTTTTTGCAGCATTCTTGGCTTGGAATCCAAAGGGCAGCACAGTTCTTACAGCTTTTGAGCAGCGGTAAAGGTTTGCTCAGGTAGTTGCTAAGAGGTTCTCAAAAGCTCTTCACATGCTTTTAAGTGATGTGAGGTACTGAGCACCTTCTGCAGAACCTTGTTCTCTGTTTCTCTGATGATTTAATGTCCTTGTCCCAAAGAATAAAGGAATTGTCCCTTTGGTTTTGTGGTGTTCAGCACTCCAAGTGGGTGGTACGGTTCTAAGTACTGATGAGCTTCACCTTTTTCTGACCAGTAAATCCAAGCTCCCGGTGCCCAGAGGCACAGCTGTAGAGCTCTCCGAGGGGAACCAGATCTCCTTGGTGAGCTCTTTGTTGCAGAACTGTTTGGGGAGGTGCAGCACCATCTGATTGCATCATTGCACCTTGGAGCAGCTGCCTTTGGAATGTCCCTGTCAGTGTGGGAATGGCAGGAGCCTTCAGGTCCTGTAGGATCTGCTCAGTTGCTGAATCCTGTAGGATTCAGCTCCCTGTCAGTCACAGGATTTGAGGTGCCACCTCATTTGGTCTTTTTGATGAAGGGGTTTTTAAGATGCCATATTGTGACACTTGGATAATTGAATTTATCTTGAATGCTTTCCTAATGATGCCCCCATTCCCTTCACCACCACAGTTTTGCAACACTATTCAGTATCATTTTGGGAAATTTGCCTTGAATGTATTAAGCAACTGAACTGCATTAACGTTTTCACACTACAGAGGGTGTGTTACACTGTTCAAGTGCCAAACTGTTCAAAAGGGAAGCAAGTGTGAGTTGCTGTGATAGTTTTTTTTAGGTGAAGTTTTATTTTAAGCATTCATCTTTTGAAGAATGAGTTTTTACAAGGTAAGAGCCACACTCGGGGTATGTAGTACTAAGCTGGGAATTCTGCTTGTTGTAAGGTTCTGTATAATGCAAAATCTCGTCTTGTGGAATGAAGAGGCTGCAAACTGTTCAATATCCAGAAAATGTCTTATTTAATTACATAGGAAATTTGACAGATGAGTTATTGCTAATGCTGTCTAGAATCCTGACTAAAATGTTCCTGTTATTTCTGATGAATTATCCTAAGAGCAAAAGAGGGGGTAATGTGACCCAGAGAAATGGAGTAAAATGTGACTTTCACCCCAACTTCCACCTTTTGTTCTTGGGTTATGAAGCAGAGGAGGAGAAATTAATATTTCAATATAAGTAATCACCCTGGGTTGATTTTATTTGCTTTCCCACAATGCAAGTCCTTCAAAAGAACTGATAAAAGTACCCTCCTTGGACTTCAGGTTCCCAGTATTTGTTTTATTTTCTTGGAAACTCTGAAAGAAGCTGAAAAGAAGTTCTCTGTGTTTCCTGTGACTTAACATTTGGTTAAGTAATACTATTTAGTAATCTTGGTACACATGAATCTCACAATCTATCTTACTTTTCTCCTGAAAAGTGTGAAAAATATCTCAGTTCTTTGATGAATTTAGTGACATTTCAAAACATCTTTGTGATCTGGAGCCTCTGGTTACAAACGTTGTATCTGGATTTGGATCTTGTGCTGACTTGAAAACTTCTGCTCTTGTTCTCCTTGAGATTATTTTCCTTTAGCTTAGAGCTGTTGGGTTATTGGTTTGTTACTGGATGTCATGGCTGAGAGTTCCTCACATTTTCCTCTAGGGACTGTCAGAGTAGTACCTGATCTTTTCTTTGGAAGGTTTTCGTGTCAGACCTTTCTCCAGGAGCTGCTTGGGCTGCTCAGCAGTTGCCTCCTGCCTGTGTTTGTGTTCTGAAGTGATGGGCACTGAGTTTTGGCCCAGCTGGGCAGAGTCTTGGACCCACTGCTTTGCAGTGAAGCACCACCACAATGCTCATCTTTCTGACTTTGCCTTGATCATTAATGTGTGAAGTGTTCTCCTTCCCTTCTTGAATGTGTGTTCCTGGCTGGTGTTACTGTCAGGGGTTATTGGTAGAGAGTAGAAAACAAAGCTGTTTACACAAGTTTGTAGCCTGCTTGAACTTTTTGTTCTTTTTCCCGAGATGGTGATTAAGGTAAACAATACTAAGAAATTCAAGTTGTGGTAGAGAAGAGAACAGTCTTAGAATTAAACTGAGTGGAAAATGAAGGGCTCTGTGCTGGCAATAGCTGTGAACTCGAGGTGTGAGCTGACTGAGGATTGCTCTCAGTGAAATTCTTTTTTTGTGTTCACATATTTCTGGTCCACAACTGCTGCCAAGGTTGCTTTCCTTGAGTAAGAGGAACTTGTGAGAGATGGTTTGAAGTCTTTTTCACATCTTGCACACTTGTGTGATTCTCTTGAAGTTTTATTCTTTTTTAAAATATTTTGATTCTGCTCAGATTTGGTTGTCTGTATGAATGGGTAGGAGAGAAATTGTATGCACAAGATGGTAACTGTGGTTAATATGTATAATTTGATCCATCCCCATAAATTACAGCTGTCTGCTGCTCTGGTAACATTTGCTGTAGGAAGGAGTGCTTGCTCCTGCGGGTTAGGAGTAGGATCAGCTAGTGCAACTTTAGGAAAGGAATGAATAGATAAGTTGTTTGAATCCATTTAGTTTTTTCTGCCTTAAACATAATTGACACTTTTTAGCAGAAACATTTGTTCATTAGATACTGGGGATATAAATGTATCACGATAGAAACCACCACTTGTGGGAAATTCAGTTACTATGATTTTATTTTGCAAGCAAGTGGATTCTGGCATCTGCATGTGAAAGATTGACATGCAGGGACACAATGCAAATCAGTCATAGGCTGTGGTTATATAATCTGCTGGTGGGGGGAGGAGGGAAAACCAAACAGCTGCATCTGACCAAAAATAGAGGGTCTGTGACAGGAACCTTGTGACTCCAAGATAACTTAGAGAAACACTGAGGAAGAACCAAAGGAAAATGTGTATTAAAGTGGTATCGAAGGAGTCAAGAATTGTCTGGCAGTTAAGAGGATGAGATTAAGATGGTAATCCTGGGAAGCTGACATGTTTGAATATCTTGTGGTATTTCACAGTGTTCTGGCTCATGAAATCTTGCCTGTTTGGCTGAAGCTTGGCCAGGATGAGACTGTTCAGGGAAAATACCAAACTCTTTTGTGTGGTATTGCAAAGCAGTTGTAGTGGCAGCCAATGTAATTGCATCATTTTTCTGTTTTAGCAGTGTAGTTATTTGATCACTCCATAGCACATCGAGAATCACTTTCTCATGAGTCACCAGGTAGTGCAGGGATTTGAAAAAGACCCCCAGTTTGACAAAATGTCATTTATTTTGTGTGTGAATTCATGGTCTCACCTCACTCTCTGTGCCCTTCCCTGTCATCTGAGTTGTGGGCACAGTGCAAATGGAAACAAATCCTGGGAGCTGGGATGTGGAAGGTTGCCAGGGTACAGGTAGTGCTGTTGTCTTACATATTTCTGAAAATTAGAAATAAGCTCCTTCTTTCTTCAAAGTCAGCCCTTTGCTTAAAGCACAAAGGTCCCTTTCCTTTGGTTTGTGTTGTACAACTCGGAGCAGTTGGTCACATCCCACCTGAAGTGCAGCCAGCTCAGTGATGTCGCTGTGGCTGAGTGAGAATGAATGTGAGTGGATGGGGTCTGGGTCAATAGGAAGCAGGGCTTTGGCTGTTCACAGCAATAACGTAAATACGGGAGTTGTTGCCTCCAGCTGCCCCAGTGGGCCGGGGAAGTACGTGGAGCAGACTTGGCAGCGGGCCCAGCCAGTAAAACAACATCCAAGTCCTTGCATTTGTCCAGGCTTGCCATGTGGGGGTTCGAATGACACTGGAATTTAAGATGAGTGAAATGATCAGTGAGGCCAAGTCAAACTGCAGGGCAGGAGGAGTGAGCTTATTAACAAGCTCTCATTCTCTTGGACCTTTAGTTAAAGAATCCCCATCTGTGAGTATTCTTGTGAAGTACCAGCTAAACAGAGTGGTAAAAAATTGTTTAATTGCTCAGAGTCGTTCAGGGAAGAGGAGTTGAAATAGGTCTGGTGCAGGAGCAGGTTTCAGGCTGTGGTGTGACCTGCACATCTCAGGAGTTAATGCAGCAGCTCAACTTCATCTCTGTGGCACTTGTGGTGAACCATCAGTGGCACTGAGTGCTGATGGTCACTATTCAGGTCCATAGAAGGTGGGAAGATGGAACAGAAGGTACTTCTGTCAGGTTTCTTTGGGAAGCCCAGTTCTCATTTTTATGTTCTTGGGGGAAGGAAAGAATCAACTTTCTGGGGATCTGACTACAAACCCATGATCTTTCAGCAGTAAATTCAGGAAAATAGAACTCTGCGTGTGGTTTGAGTTAGTGTTGTGTGGTGATTTTGGTGGGTTTTAAAAAGCAGAAACAAAGACTTCATTTGAGCCTGCATGAAAGATGTTTGTAGGTAAAAACATAAGCAGGTACTTATAACTTATTTATTAATAATGTGGAAATGTAGAATCATATTATCCATATTAATATTTAGATTAATAAGACTTGCTTAAAAAATGGCTTCTCAGGCTGCACTTTGAAGATGAGTCATCACTTCTAAAAATGAGATATCTTTTTAATACAGCAAAAATTCTTGTATGGAGTTGGATATTTCTGGTGGGTTTTTTGTTGGGTTTTGTTTGGTTTTTTTCCAGCAGGTTGGTGAAGAGGGTTAATGAGGGAGGGACTTCATGTTTTAGTGGCTGCTAACTTTGCTTTTTTGGGAACAAATGCTTTGAGAAATGTTTTTTTAATCCCAGATCTTAATTTTTTAATGGTTTTGGAAAAACGGGAAAACCACTTAAACATAATTTCAGTGATAAGCAGAATTTGTGCTGTTCTGGAGAGGGAATTGGGATTGTGACTGATTGTAGTTGGGCCAGGGCACAAACCGAAGCTGTTTGACAGAGTAACCCTTTGTATCTTCATCCCCAGCGTGAAAGCCTGGCGGAATGACGAGGTGCTAAAACAGTCACTGCATTTATGAGCCGTCAGTGATGGTGATTCACTGGTTCTGGTGGCTGCAGAATATCCTGGTGATTTATAGCTGCTCACGGGTATCTTTAGAGGCTTTCTAGAGCTTGTTCCCCAAGTCAAGGGCACAAAGGAGGTGAGGAGATGGAGTAACTGTATGATTACAAAAGCAGTGTTGTTTTGGATAACTGCACTCAAATGGCAAAACAAGGGAATATGTGGTTTAATCCAAAGAACTACTAAGAAAATCTGTTAAAATTTTGTGTTTAGCTTCTTTAGATTAAGTCAGAGTCTCTGTATTTCCTCAGTGTAGTTTGTCAGTTTTAGTCTTTTGAGATGAAATGCTTGTCTTCCACATTGCTGAGCTTTTTGGGATGGGGGTGGAGGTTGGGCTGGTGAGGTGCAGTGTATGGTGAAAACTCCACTCCTGCTGGAATAAACCACAAGTTATTTAGGGCTCTGCAGAGATGCAAAGTTTCAGGGAGAAGTTACATGTGGCACAGTCAGGAGACGTGCTAATACCATCTTCCAGGTATTTGGGGGATCACTCTGAAACTTGCTGAAAGAAATTATATTGGTGCTTCACTTCAGCCTCCCGTGTCTCATTTGCTGTTTGATTCCTGTTACTGCATCAATCCAGCAAAGGGAATTCCAGGTGTTTGTGATTCTACATTCAGGGGAGGTCCTGGGAAAAGAAGGCAGTTTCAGACTGTAATTGTGGCTCTTACAGTCCTTTAATGTGCAGAACCTTGGAGTTTCATGCCCCTGAAGTCTGCATTTAAGATCTGTTATAAAGTATTGGTGAAAAGCTGTAATAATGAATGTTTTTAAGTACCAGGTTACTGATGTGGGAGGATTGCCTGCTGTGGCATGGTTTGCCCTCTGTCATGTAGGACAGCTGCAGAAGTGCAGTGTAATTTGGCTGAGGTGTGAAGAGTTCCCAAACTAGTTTGTTCAGATACTGTCAATACCAATTCTGTCTCTGTCATGCTCTGTTTGATAATCAGAAAGGGCCATGCTCCCGTTTCAGTCTCCCCTCCCCTTACTGTGTAATTGCACCCCTTTGGAATATCTTGCCTTCGTTTCTTGCTTTTCTACCAGTTTTCACAAAGACCTGGTCTGTGTCACCACACTCTCCTGTGGAATAAAATACTCGTTT
Organism: Neodrepanis coruscans; assembly: GCA_013400695.1. Taxonomy (NCBI): domain Eukaryota; kingdom Metazoa; phylum Chordata; class Aves; order Passeriformes; family Philepittidae; genus Neodrepanis; species Neodrepanis coruscans. The sequence continues at coordinate 9,671 of VYZS01065652.1, read as the reverse complement.
TCTTGCACACTCCTGTCTGTTTTGTTTGATATAGTCCAACACATTCTGATCTTGGAATCTTGGGTTCTGCCCAGTGCTCGGATCAGGACTGGAGCAGACTAAACCCAGCGGTGTCTGTGCAGAGCAGCAGGTGGCTCTCAGCAGGGTCGTTGCTGTTAGAAGTTGGTCGGTGCTAAAGGCATCTGTGCAGTTGGGTGAGGATTTCAGTTCATTTGAATGACTCAGAGCCTGATTGTGGAATTGGTTCGTTTTGCCCCCACAGAGGGTGAGTTGTGTAGATCAGTTGGCCTGCAGTACCAAGAACCTGGGCAAGCCTTTGGCTGGCAGCTCCAGCACAGAATTCCCTTGTGCCTTTCAGCCAGTGTTTGCCTGATCTCACCTTTATGCTCGGGTGGCTCAGGCACAACACACCAGTTCTGGGGTGATCAGTCTCCTCTCATTTCCCACCTCTGTGCCTGTGAGAAGCTCTGGGACTGAGGGCCTTGCAGTCCTTTCACAGACTGACTGATTATACAGAATATACTTCCTCTCCAAAAGGCTGTTGATGCTTTGTGCTGGTAACTGCTGCCCTGGTGTGTTGTGTTCTTTTAAGACTCTTCCAAAAGGCTGGGGTGTATTTCTTAATATCTTTGAACTGCAGGGTCACATTAAGTTGACTTTTGCTCTGACACTGGATGACAGATGAGGCTTCTTCAGACTGGAGGGCAACAGCTTCTGTTCTGTCTAGCAGGGTATCCTGCAGTGAAATGCTGTGTCTAGAATGACACAGACACAGAGGGAAAAAGGAAGCAAAGAGGAACCCAGAGAACTTGGAGACTTCTAAAGCAAAAAGTAATTACTTTTTTTACAACCTGTTATGAGTGTTAATGAATAATCCATAAATGCTGAGCCACAAGCTTTATAAAGTTATCATTTAAAGACATGCTTCATAATGAACCAGAAATAGCAGGAGAGCTGGAGAAGGCACATGTATAACATTGCTTAGCACTTGGGGTGTTATTTTCTGGTTTGTTATTGAACTTAGAACGAGTAATTCTTATTGAACTTTAGTTACAAGTTGAATTCTTCACCTGCTTTGTACATCACCTTTTATCAATGTATCTTAAAGCTGTTCTTTCCCTATTTAAAACTCAATTCCATGACTTCAGAGTGAAGGTGGCTGCTAAGGCAACATTCTGCCTTAAACGTGTGCCAGGCTGTGGCCTAAGGGTTTGGTTGCATGTTACATTTTATTTGATAGTGAGCACCTGCAGTTCCTGCCTCTGTTGCTCATTTCTCCCCATTTCGAACAGCCATTCTGTCAGTTGTGTGTGTACAGGTGTTTATGTTGGTGCACTGTAAGGCTCATTTCCCCTCCCCGTTTGTGTGTGAGGCTGTGTGGGAGGGCAGTCACTGCTGAAAAAAACCGTGTAGTTACACCCTGAGAGCCAGGAGGTTCTTATTTTAGTCAGTGTCAGTTGTAAACATTTGTTATGCTCTGTTATTCTCTAGCTTAAAGTATCTTGATTCTTTGTTCTTCTGCAGCTTCTTTATTCTTCTGCATTTCTACCAAGGGTAATGAGTTCTTATCCAGACTAGAATTTGGAAAAGACCCATTAATGAGTTCCCACTGTTGAGAAGACTGTTTCTCTTCTCCTTTTCCAGTATTCTTCCCTAACACAAGAAGATGAGTGAAATTGTGACTGGCACAACAGAGCTGCCTGTGGCACACATGACTGACAGAAGTAACACTTATTTTTATCTTTTTTTGAGTAATCTGATATGACCATGAAACAGAGCACAAAATCATCCAAGAGGAAGAACGTCTTCATAAAATGACAGTTGTTGTGAATCATCTCTTTCTGAAAGCTTAAACTTGCACTACTGTTTCATGTGTTGCTAAATTTGGTCTCGAAGGATGTGTTTCCCCTTGCTCCACCTTGCTCCCTTAATTGTTTTCACAGTTTGTTCTTTTTCAATACCGTATTTGGCTTAGTAGTCAGTTGCACTTTCTATAAACTAATACATTGCTGATTTTTTTGGTGGATTTTTTGGGTTGTGTGTTTTTTAAGTGTTGTTTAAGCTTGTAGGAGATGTCTCTAGAGAACTTACAGCTTGTGATGGAAATCTGGAGTTAAATATTTAGTTACAGAACTTTAATGTGGCAGTGTACCAACAAAAACTCTGATCAATTGTCTTTTTAAATGCACAAAAGGAAAACCATGATTTTGGGGTTCTTCATGAAGATTAAGGCTTCTCTTTCATCTCAAGCAGTATATAAACTGCTGCAAATCTGCAGAATAATCAAACAAAAATGAACTACATATGATTTTTGTAACTTTCTTTATAATACTGTTGTGTTCAGAAAGAGAGAGTGGTAACTGTCATGACAGAACTGGAAAACAGGAGAGATGGTCATTCTTTTTAAAGTTTGGAAGAGAGACAGATTGTATGTCTTGCCTGAGAACACACATGGTGTCTGTGGCAGTGCCTGGGTCTTTCCTCGTGCTATTTAAAGGCCTTGACTACTGATCCTGTTTTCACAGTAGTATTTTTATAAGACCCAGGTCATGTTGCAGTTTCTTAGTACCTTATAGCAACTCCTATTGTCTGAACCTGTTTGTTTATGGGCTTACAAACTTAGATGAATAAAGTAGTTTGGATAATTTTGGCACAGGGCTCGTGTTCAGACATTTGATAGTAATTGACCTTCCTTGTCTGGAGAAATGTGGTGAGTGCACAGCTGCAACTGTGCCTGTGCCAGCACAGCCCTGGGAGTGAGCAACTGCTGGGCAGGCATTGCTTGGTCTGATACAGCCTGGAGTGGGCAAGATGTACTTCAGAAGCAGTTGTTCTGGATATTCTTTAATTCTATTCCTTAGTTAGACAGCTTATGCTGAAGTGTAGTCAGCAGCTTAGGAAAGGATGAGCCAGTGGTGTTTTAAAACTGGAGAGGAGCTCCTGTAAACTGGTCTGTTTGCAGCCAGCAGCAAATGTACATCCGAGAGGAGACCTCCTGGTTCTCATGGCCATTGCAAGACATTGATGTGAGATTGCAGTGGAGTCTGTGGCTCTGTACAGTTTAGACACTGTGAATATGAAGCATCTGCTCACTTCTGTGATCCCCCAGTAGTGAAGCTGATCTCAGCAGGGTGGGGAGCAAAGCTGCTGTGAGTTTTGAAAGACTCAATGGCTTTTCTGTGCAGGGTGGTGTTAGAAGTCTGAGTAAGTAAAAGCCAAGCTGGGTTTCTTTCTGTGCCACCAGAGTCTCCTTTGATCACAACACAAAATTTGTTTGCCATGGTTTGTTCTTAGCAAAGTGACTTGGGTTTTTTCCTTTGTCTCCTTTAAAATGCTTACTGGAACAATAAACTATTAATACTGCTGCTAAAACTGCAGTTAAACTTTTTGGGTCATAATTCTTCAGTATTTTTTAACCTTTGATTTGGTCCGGTTTTCTTTACTCTGTATTGCCTTTGTTAGTAATTTACTCAGTTGACTTTACCAAAAGAAGCAGCATTTAACACACCTGCCTTCTCAGGCTTTTGATGTGAATACCTCTGTTTCTCTTGATCTCTTTGTATTGTGCCGTGTCTATCCTATCTCACATCTTGTCCTGATGTGCTTGGGGTAGTTTTTATGCTCTACCTGAGTAATCTGACCTAGTTTTTGTGTCTCAAATGCTTTCTTATATTTTATGGTCAGTGAAGGCCTCGTGACTTGGCCAACTTTACTTCTTTACTGTCTTTCCTCCCCCAGTAGGATTGTTTGGATGTAATAGCTCTCCTATTAAATAAATACATTTTTTCCTAAAACATTCTTATTATTATTTCAAAAATTCTGTAGCTCCAAGTTTTGAGAATCTGGATAATAGCTTTTATTGGGATTGCCTTTTTCTTCCTCTGATCTGTGCTTTTAATGTTAATACTGAGTTGGGAAACAAGGACATCTCTGATCTTGCACATTGACACATCAATAGATGTGGAAAAGCTGTGACCAGCTGCTGACTGCATTTCATCTTTTGTGATGGGGGAAAAAGAGACACCTAATTAAAGTTCTAAAAATGATTTGTTACCCTAGTGAAGGGATAGGGAAATGCAATTTTGATAGTGCTTAGTGTAGTAAGCTTGTGTTAATTGTTTGTTAATTGTTTGTGTGTTACATAATCCTGAGGATCCTTTCAGTGTGTGCATGTTTAGAAATCAGTCTGTACTGATTTTTTGTGCTCTAACACATATAAGAGTAGTTAATGATTCCATTCTATAATATGGATAATTGCCATACATAACTATAATATCTATAAAATGAATTTACTGGGTGCTCCTTTTCACTGCACTTTGTGCCTCCTTTCATAGATTTTGTACAGATTTGTTCTCAACCCATGAACCCTCTGAGGAACATTGTCTGTTCCTTGGTAACAAAATGCTTTCTCTCCATTTGAAGATGCTGCCTTGTCTCTGAGGAGCTGTAGTTTTGTTTCTTCAAACTGATTGCTGTTAGTGAAACTGATAACAGAATGACTTCATTAACAAACTGATTTTTTCATCATGGAAAGGCCTAAAATGCAGAGCTTCCTGTCTGGATATTTTATCTGATTGTGAGAGAGACTAGATTTTTTTTTTTAAACAAGTATTAATATTCTGCTGATACTCAGAATAAAAAATAATTTTAAAAGAAGAGCTAATGCAATTAATGTCATCCAGGCTGGATTTATGGAAAATCATAGAGTAAAGGCTCTATTTTACAAGTGGAAAGAAACAAGTGGAATCATAATAGTTATAAAATAAGAGAGTTGTGACAAATGAGACAAATGTCTCATATTGGCAGTTAATTCAGTTTTGAGAAGTGGGGCAAGAAAATCTGCTTCAGTTCTGAGACAAAGCTGATTTTGTTAACGAGAATTGCACTCCCTCTCAATTGCTTGTTTTTCTTTGGAATATTTCCTGTGTTTTGGATAAGTTGGTGAGATATGAGAATAGTTTGGTTTTCTTTATTTTGCTGAACAACTTGTGCTCAAACTTCATGAGACTGCACTTGAAAAATGCTATTTTATGGGATGGACAGCTTTCTAAGCAACAAAAAAAGATCCTTGGAATACAATTCTTCGTAAGATCTTTAATAATGTTCTTTCTTAGGTCCCTTGTGATTGAGTATTTTCAGTGGTTCATAATCTTCATTCAATTTTGAGTCACTGAAAGATGCTTTCTAGTGTTAAAGTAGATAAATATTATAAATATTATATATATGATAATCTGGTGCTTGTAAGTATTGACTGGGTTTGCAGAAAGTGCCGTAGTCCTGTTTGTGTCAAAAAGATGAGGTTTTAATGACTTATGGTGACAAATCTTTAATTGTAAGTGGAATACAGTTATGAAAGATCAGGTTTGAATTGAATGCTTAAGCTTAGATCCTTTCAAGATTTAAACCCATTTTTCTGTTCATCTTGTATTTTCAGCCACTGAAGATGTGTATAAACTGTGTGGAATGTGGTTGAAAACAGGAGTTATGATAGAAAACCATGCTGTAGTCATATTTAGCTGTAAATATGACTGGGGAAAATATAAAATTAAGAATTAGCTTTATTTTATGTAGCTAGTGTAAGGGAAATGTCCAGGATGTTGGTAATAGCCCTTATCTGGGAAAGAAAGGATTTTGTTGGTGGCGTTTTTCCAAGTGTTACGTTCTGACTCTGTTCCTTCTTTTTGTCCTTTTAATTTTATTTTCAGATCTCGAGTCAGATGACTGTGCATCCATATACATCTTTAATGTAGACCAACCATCATCCTCTGTGAATCAGCCCATTTGTATCCCTCGCCATGGACTGCAGCCTCACTCCTCTGCTCTGACACCTCCCACGAGACTTCAGAGTCATAAGAACTACGAAGGCACTTGTGAGGTACCGGAATCCAAATACAGTCCACTAGGTGGACCCAAACCCTTCGAGTGCCCCAGTATTCAAATTACATCCATTTCACCCAACTGTCATCAGGGGATCGAAGCCAGTGAAGATGAATTGCATACGAATGGCACAGAAAATGACTATATGGAAAGGCCTTCCCGGGACCATCTCTATCTTCCTCTTGAGCCATCGTATAGGGAATCCTCCCTCAGTCCCAGCCCTGCCAGCAGCATTTCATCCAGAAGCTGGTTTTCAGATGCTTCGTCTTGTGAGTCCATTTCCCATGTTTATGATGATGTCGACTCGGAGCTGAACGAAGCAGCTGCTCGATTTACCCTTGGCTCTCCCTTGGCATCACCTGGGGGCTCTCCCAGAGGTCCCAGTGATGAATCGTGGCAGCAGCCTTATGGGTTTGGGCACGCCTTGTCACCTAGACAGTCTCCCTGTCACTCTCCCAGAACTAGTATTACAGATGAAAATTGGCTAAGCCCTAGACCAACGTCCAGGCCCTCATCAAGACCTACATCCCCCTGCGGGAAAAGACGACACTCCAGTGCTGAGATTTGCTATGCTGGTTCTCTCTCTCCTCACCATTCTCCAACTCCATCACCTGGCCATTCTCCCAGAGGAAGCATAACAGAAGACACATGGCTGAACACTTCCATCCATAACGTCCAAGGCCTTAATTCTGGCCTTTCACCGTTTCAGTGTTGTACAGAGACTGATATTCCTCTAAAAACAAGAAAGACCTCAGAGGATCAGACTGCCACTTTATCTGGAAAAATAGATATCTGTCCTGAAGAGCAGGGTAACTTGTCATCATCCCTGGAGACTGCAGTAGATGATTGCTCTGGATCTCAGCATACCTTGAAAAAAGATTTGCCTGGAGACCAATTTCTTTCTGTTCCTTCGCACTTTACTTGGAACAAACCAAAGCCTGGTCACACTCCTATATTTCGGTAAGTGATTGGAAAGTCTTGTCCTCCTGTTTTCCCCCTGCTGTACATCTGAAGTAGATACTGTCCTTGTGTTTCAGTGATGCATTAAGACTGTACTTAAAGAAAACTTGTTGTAGGCAGGTGGATGTTCTAATTAGGAAAAAAACCAAGTTGAGATACCAAATACCCACCCTGTTGTTCTTTTAAAAGGACAGTCAATGCATTTTAACATAGGCTTGTTTTGCATTCTTGAACAGAGCCAGCTGAATTGTTTGCACATTTTGTACACACTTGTGTATTTTTTTAAATGTCAGTTCCATCTATTCTGAGCAGCTGACATTTTAATACAGCTAGAGAAACCTGACTTACCTGATTTCATAAAACTGTAAACCACAAAAGAGGCAGGGAGTTTATTTGCTTTTGTTTCTACTTGCTTTTTTGGGCTCATATAATTCTAGAAACAGAATGAAGAAAAAACTGTATGCCATGCAGAAAATCATCCAGAAAGAATAGGTGTCTGGGCTCTCATTCCAGGGTATTTCCACCTCCCACCACAGGGTTAAATAGCTGTTTTCCTTTTGTAGTTTTGTCATGTGCTACCAGGGTGATTTGTGGGTGTTCAGAGAGGGAACTGGTTTGATTTGGGGTAAAAAGTCCCCTTCCTTTTCATGCTGTGACTTTTTAGGTGGAGCAGTTGTATGATCTTTCCAGTCATGCAGCCTTTGGTGCCACTCTGCCAGTGCAGTGAGCAGGGTGGGAGGGAGAGTGTTGCTGCTGGATGGGCAGATCCTGTAAATACTCACCTCAAGTCTCTGATTTCTGAACCTTTTCCTTGCTCTACTGGGTTTTAAAAATAAGGGGTAGGGAGGTGCTGAGAGGAAGAAGCCATTAGAATAGTGCCTGTAAATCTCAATTATCCATATAAAAGCTATATCATAGATTTAAATGTCAGTGCTTCCACTCTATTCTGTATTGATTTTAAAATAACTTCAGGTAAAATAGTATCATTCTGTCCACAGGCAGAGCTTAAGATTTGCTCTTCAAGGATGTAGTGGGTGAAGCAATTCCTCTTTTTTTGGAGGTGGGGTAGGATTCTCCACATGTATGGTCTGTTTTGAAAAAGGCTAATCTTAAATTCTATAAGTTAATGATAAAATATAGTTTTTATCTTTGCAAAATTTTGAATAAATTCTGTAGGAGTTGTCAACTAGCTTGACTTGTTAATAGCTAATATGTTTAAACAATGCTTATTCAGGCATTTTGTAATTTTTTGCCTAATTGTATAACTGCAGATTTTAACTTCTCT
>VYZS01065651.1:0-44732 GCA_013400695.1 Neodrepanis coruscans | reverse complement strand
TTTTTTTTCTAATTGGTAATGAGGACTAAAACACCTTAATTATTCACTACCCAGCATAGGAGCTGTAACTGCTGGCACAGGGCAACAACTTCCCAAGGAATATTGCAGCAAGACTATCAAGGGAAGCAAAAGTCCTGCTCTTAGCCGTAGAAACTCACAGACCGGCATGGCTGTGGTTTACAGAAAAGCTCACTAAGGCAATTCTCTCCCCCAGCTGCACTCACACCCCCCCGCACTCCACCGGCACCCCGGCTGAGACTGGAAATTGACACAGAAGAAGCAAAAAGCATTAATTCAAGACCAAGGAGTCAGTAAAAAAAAACACCATCAAAGAGAAGCACCTTATCCCCACTGCCGTTGGTGTTACCTCCCGAACAGGCGGGTTCGGAGCTGTGAGGGCTCCGCTCCCTCCGGCGCCGCGGGCCCAACTCGGCCCCAGCCCACCAGCCGGCCCTTATGTGCCCTCGGCCGCATCGCCATTGGCGGGCGCGCTGAGGCGCTCGCAGCGCTCATTGGACAGCAGGGGCGAGGCCCCGCCCCCGCCGCAGGTGAGACCTCGGGGTCCCGATCGCGATCCCGATCCCAGTCCCGATCCTGATCCCAGTCCCAGTCCCGGACCCGATCCCAGTCCCAGTCCCGGTCCCGATCCCAGTCCCGATCGCCATCCCAGTCCCGGACCCGATCCCAGTCCCAGTCCCGGACCCGATCCCAGTCCCGATCGCCATCCCAGTCCCGGACCCGATCCCAGTCCCAGTCCCGGACCCGATCCCAGGCCCGATCGCGATCCCAGTCCCGATCCCAGTCCTGGACCCGATCCCAGTCCCAGTCCCGCTCCCGATCCCGGTCCTGATCCCAGTCCCAGTCCCGCTCCCTATCCCAGTCCCGCTCCCGATCCCAGTCCCGGTCCCGATTCTAATCCCGATCCCAGCAGTCCTGGAACGGCAGGTGCCGAGAGGATCAATGTATGCTGTGCCTCGTGGTCTCCTGTGGTCCTTCATATTCCCAAACTGGGGCAGAGCTGTGGCGTGACTGTGGTGTTACCCAGGAACAAAAACTGTTATCATAACAAAAAATGTTATGAGCTTTTAATTTTCCACACTTAGCACTGGACATGCCTTCCTGAGGACATGTCCCAAATGGGCAATGTTCTTTGCTGAGAGTGGTGGCCCCTGGCTAATCCATATGGGAACTACAGCTCTTGGTTTCAGGAGAGGTCTAAAAGATAAGGGTTTCAAAACGCTGCTTTTCTGCGTTTTTTGGTTTTTTTTGTTTTTTGTTTTTTGGGGTTTTTTTGTAATAAAAGCAGTAGAAATAATTAGTAGGAAAGGAGCAAAAGAGGTGTGGACACTCCTATGGCTGCACTGCGGATGCTTGTGAGACAGGAGAAACCCCCTGACTGCAGTTTCCAGATCAGGAGGTTGGGATCACTGTTCCTCTACAGACAAGGAAAGAGGCTTCTTCCCTTGCTAAGGGTGGCTTCCTCCTTTGAAGACCCGAAGTAGGCATGTAAAGTGGAATGGACCTTTTGGCAGGAATCCGTGGGGTCCACCAGTGTCCTGTGGTTTATACACATTTGGGCTTTGAGGATCCCCTTGCTGGAAAACTGCCTCCACCCATACCTCTTTCCTTTTCAGCTGACAGGGTTGAGGAAAGCTGAAAAAAGCCTGAACTGGAGAAAACGTGCCAGAGCATAAGGAACAGAATGTGAAGAAGAGAAAACCGGCCCGTGATATCCTGACAGAAAGCACAGCAAGGTGGGAGTAAGCATGAAGAAAAGAGATGTGTGATTCCAAAAAGAGCAAAGACGCTGAATTGCTGTAATTCTACAGATCTGAACATCAGACTCCTTTAGGCATTGTGTACACAGGCAAACTGGCAGATACAGCCACTGGAGAGGAAAACTGACACAGCAGATTGTTTCTGGAATAAAACAAAAACGTATATTCTCCCCAAACGTGTTTAAATGGGGATGGAGGGAAACAAACCTGTGCAGGCACTGGAGTGCAGATGCATGTCAAGTCCTCTGTATAAACAAGGCAGCAGATCCTTGGAAAACCTTTCTCACAAGTCTTCAGGGCAGGAAAGGATTGCAGAAAATATATTCCATAACTGAAAAGAGAAAGTTGCCAGAAAACAGTCGAAATTCTAAGTGCAAAAAACCCAAAACAAAGCAGGAAGAAAATAGCAGATAGATTTTTTTTTGCTCAATGTCCATATGATCTACAAGAATTGTACACTTGGAATGAACACTTAGCTCCTCTCAGAGGAAGCAGATTTGCAATGCATTGTTAGTGTAATGAATCATTTTATCATTCTAATAAAAATAGTATCAAGTCACTATTGTTAATCTAGTTACAATGATACCATTGTTTCCATGATTGTCAATCCCCTTTAATACAGTTAAAACTGTTATGTAGACTTTCTACAGTCTCCACCTTGGGTGTGATGTTCATCTCTGTGCCTGTGGCATGCAGGGGATCTTTTTGTTGGGTTCTTTTTCCTTCAGGTGGGATGGTGCAGGTATTCCAATACCCAGGTTCTTCCCCAGGGGATGTGCTGATGTTGGTGGTGGGGTTTTCTGGGACAGCTATTCCTGCCCATTACCAAGCAGCTGACTGCTTACACATCTTCCAGAAACTCCAAGCTCAGCCCAGTCACCCAGGAGACCGAACGTGTGCAATTCTATAGTACAAGACTTTGTGTTTGCTGCTAGGACATAAATCAGGCAAGATCCCCTTGTTTTCACTCTCTGCTGGTGTGAAAGCTGCATTTTTCCCCCTAATCCCTGCTTGTACCGGGATGGCAGTGAAGATTTGTTCTAAATCTTTTGTAAATTGAGTGTGGCAAGTAGGAGGTTCAAATAAGGAATTAAAAAACAGAAATGCATTTTGCTTTTCTAACTCACTGTTTAGCTCTGCCGAACTGTCCAAATGCCCTTGTGCTCCTGACATGTGAAGGCCAGGCTGCCAGGCCTCTCATTTACTATCCTGCCAATATTCCAGCAGTGGCACAGACTCCCAAACCACCCCACACCGTGTGCCTCCAGGCTTTCCCAGGGACGCCGGGAGAGGGCACATCTCCATAAGGGATTTCACTGCTCCTCAGCAGTGCCAATTAGGATTTTTCAGCTCACTCTACTCACTCAGGACTTGAGGTTTTCACTACATAGTGCTGTGGGGTTTTGCCTTTCTTTCTTCCCCTCTCTGCTCCTCAAGATGGATTTTCAGGTTGGCTAGAGAGTGCCACTACTCCACATTGCCACTTGGGAGTAAGAGGTGTGGGTCTGTGGAATAAACTCTGTTTAGACTCAAAACTGTTAGGACAGAGCCACAAAGGAGCCTGTAGGACTCTCATCTGTTACGTCTCTGAGGTTCCTGGAGGATGATGTGCTCTTATTACTGTGATGCTTTCTATGAAAAAACAAACCCCTGAAAAAAGACAGATTTTTCTAACCTTGAGAATAGATGGGGACTCACATCTATCTTTTGCTTCTGATATATAAATGTTATAGAGGTAATAAAATGTAGCAAGCATTTGAGCCATACTGAGAAGCTAATTTCCATGATTTGACAGAAATTAAAACAATTTATCTTATCTTTACAAAGCAAAGTGAGGTCAAAAACATGAAAACTTGCCTATTTAAGGATTTTATAAATCCTTTATAAATCCTGATTTAGTTTTCAGTGGCACTGTGATACTCTGGAAAAGGAGCCCCCACAGCCTAAATTTTGAATGGCAAACTGCACACACCGTTCAGCTCTAGTTAATTAACTGCTGGTGAATCTCAGACAGCCCCTAAGACAACCAAAACTTCTACCCACTGAGTATCTATGCCAACATTTTCAAATATCTCATGTGAAACTTGAATAAAACTTACCTAATTTTCAGCAGGATTCAACAATGCAGTGCATTCATTTGCTTCTCTCTGCTTTGCTGTGTTTAGGGTTTAGGTCAACCAGTGCATTTTGCTCACTTTAACCTGGATGGGTAAGTCTGGTTTTCCACTGAGGCTCGTTCCTATTTTCTCAGTGTTTAGTTCAGGGCTGAAGTTCTGCTCCTGCTTCCACTGAAAATAGTTCAGATATTGCTAGTGGTGGCACAGGAAGGAAGATCAGACACTGAGTCTTTAGCTGAAGTGAACTTTGAGGCTGCTCACTAATTCAATCATTTTATGCACACTGGTTTCTAGCACAGCCGTAACTCCCTTCCTTCCTTCCTGGAGAAAAAGAAATGAGGACAAACAGACAATTAGATGTATTACAGATAAATTGGCATCTCATAGCAAAGTGATTGCTTGCTGTCTCTGTACTTGATGTGGCAAGAAATCTTGGAGAGGAAATGCACAGAAGCAGAGGAGCCCGAGGAAAGTGCCATGAGTCAATCAGCAGGGAGATCAGCATCAGCCATCTTTTCCTCTGGGATTTTTTGTACATCACAGCCATCATGTTTCATCAGGCTGCTGGAATTTCTCTAAGCTGCAGGAAAGATGGATGCTTTCTTAGCAGAAGGGTGTGTGTTCCACAGGTAGAGCTTTCAGCTGGATGCTCCTTGGGGTTCACTCCCTATTAGGAGTGGAAAAGCAGGGCAGAAGGGAACAGTCACCAATTCTAATGTTTTGTATCTGTCTCTCTGGAAAATGTGAAGTTCCTGTTATCAACAGCAACTGGTTTAATCAATAAGCTAAATAAACAACACTCATCTGGAAAGAGTAAGCAGCTAAGTCGAGCAGAGGCTGATGATGAATTTCACAGAGCAAATGTCCAATTGCCAGCTTGACCTTTGGTGTGGCCAGCTGACCCAGCAGGGCTGCTGGCACCCCAGAAACACCTATGTACCCACTTTACCTGGCCTTGAGCTACTTAGCCCTGAATCTGGAGAGGAGTGCAGGTATAGCAGCTCAAATGGCATTTGTGTCCCACCCCCAAGACAAGGAGCAGAGATAGAGCAGGGCTACGTAGCCAAAAGTGAAACAGAGCAGAGGATGGCATGCCTACCACCAGCCTTTTGTTTAGCTCCCAAAACCTGCCCAGACTGGGATGGTTTCATTACTCAAATACATGAAGGTAAAAAAGGGGAACTTTTTTGGCCAGACAAAAGCAAACATCCCTGAGAGGTATCAAAGAGGAACACAGTCCTTCTCTTCTATCCTCAAACCTGCTAAGGTGAACCCCTGTTACAAAAGAATTTGGCAAATGTAACTCATACTAAAGCTGATGCACCACAAATAGCTTCGATGGGACTTTGCTTCTGCCTTGCCCACATGGTTGATTATATCAAAGTAAACAGCACATCTTTAAGCAGAAGAAAAAAACCTCTTGTAAGCTTCAGCTGACTCCTTTCTGTCTCTCCTGAAAATCATGCTGATGTGTCCCATGACTGCTACACACACAAGGCTGGCATTTTTAGTGTAATTTAAACAGAACATAATTTTTTTCATTTAATTAATAAATTAAATCTAGTTAACCCAATTTGTATTCTCCAGGAGAAAACAAACCTCTCTTTATTGTACAAGTATTAAGGCTATATCCCAAATCTTAGATAAAACCAAAAGGGATTATCACATAGCCTTTGCTGAGAATTATAGACCCCATTTAATGAAAGGCAAAAATAACCATTCTAGAGGAGGAAGGAGAAACAAAATGTGAGCAAAGCCAAATATTTCAGTGGGTTTGTAACAAGCAAGGTAGTGATCTCAAGTCTGCAGCATTTTTATGTGTGAGATATCCCTGGGAAGTCAGCAGGATTTGACTTTTAAGTAAAGATTTACCCATTTAGAGAAAATCACTTCAATAGCAAGTGTCCTGTTATTTTTCCCACACAGGCTATCCTGGGATAACTGGTTCGGGCAGGGACCCCTAATCTTTTAAACAGTGCTTGTTGTGCCCCCATCATTTTTGTTCCTTTGCCCAGGCCCAGCCTTTGCTGTGTGAGCCCTGTGCCAGCTGGGACTGGAGATGCTCTTCTGGGCTCAAGTGCTTTTTCCACCTGGGGTAGGAAAACCCAAGTTTTCTATCATTATTTTTGGGATTATTTCCATAATAATGGAGGCTTTTACTTTTTCTCTCACTCTCTTTGTCTCTCTGTTTGCTTGTTTTGTGGTTTTGGTGTGGGTTTCTGTTTGGTTTTGTTCTGGTTTTGGTTTGGTTTTTATCCACCAATGTTCAGTTGTCCCTCCTGAGCTGTTTTTAGTAGGCTTTTTTTTTAGTATAATTTCGGTCCCACTAGATGCACCACGTGAATGGATGTAAATATGAGTTAGTAAAACTGCCCAAGTAGGTGTCATCATTAGCTTCTGCCGTCAGTAGAGGGTTCTCTAAGCATTCAGGTATAATGAAAAGTCCTTGAGAAACAACAATTCAAACAAAAAAGTAAGTAAAAAACCCCCCTATAGGAAAATAATAAGTATTCTGCAGACAAGTTCACCGGAAGGTGATGGGTAAAGAAGATTTGCAATCTTAGGTAAAAGTGAATCACAAAAACATTATGAACAGAAGAGTCACTGAAAGTCTGCACATTTGACAAACCTCTCTGCAGCAGGATTTGTTTTGTTTTCAGTTTGTGCTCGGGTTTCAAAATCAAACACAAATGTCAAAGGCTCACCTAGTTCTTCAGTCTGCTTTTGTTTTTTGTTTTGTTTCTCAAATGCTAAAAAAGTTGACAAAAAGAAAGAGGGAATAGTTGTCAGAAAGTGCTCTGAGAGCATACACAACTCCTTTTAGTCAGGTATTTTCCTTTCAGACTTCTGAAGCTTTTCTTCCTGGTAGGATGTCATTAGCATATAATTGAGGTGCCAGATCTGTGACATTTTCCTGTATGTTTAATGGGGTGAGTTCCTGAGGTTTCTTGGGACGGTTTTTTTTTCCCAAACTGAGGTCAAACAGTTAACTAGTCATTCCTTTCCTTCTTCTATTTATAAGCCATGCAAGGAGCAGGATGTAGTAACATTCTCTTGTGGTTCACCATAAGGAAAATATTCCATTTCTCTTTGGAGACAATTCTCAACAGGCCCCCACAGCAGTACTTCATTTATGGCTTTGTGGGGGAAATCTCTCTGTGTGTCCTCCCTGCCAGGAACAGCAGCAGAGGAAACCACTGTCTGCTGGTAAGGACCTTCCTCCCCTTCTCCTCTACCACACCTCTCCTTCCTGTCACTCTATATCATAATTAATTTGAATATTAAAGCTCTTCATCAAAGCAAATGCTGTGCTTTCTTCCAGAATCCAAGACCTGCCCCTAAGGACCGCAGTGGTGTGGGAACCCTGTCCAGGAATTTGTGCCAAGTGTCTGAATGGGAATGACACCAGCTTTGCTAGGGCATCTGGAATTCTTCCCGTATTTCTATGAGAGACCTGGCAGGACTGTGTCGATGTCCTGGCCCTTCTCTGGGTGACTTTGAGACCAGGGCATGTAAACAGAAGAACTATGAAGGGCTCCATAAAGTCTCTTCATTCACAGGGTGCCCGGGGGGAGCAGGGGATGCTGCCGGACAATCCAACTGGAAAAGCAATTACGGCTGCCTTCCCCAGCAAAGGAGCTCCGGGCTGAGCCCCAGCCCCTTCTCAGCTGCAGACAAAGAGGAGAGAAAAGAGATTCTCTGAGTCCCAAATGCCTTTTCGCGGGTGAGGAGGAAACATCCCAAGGGTTTTGTTTTTCCCTTCAGGATGTCAGTATCCTTTTGAAATCTTTGTGTCAGAGGGACTGGTCTCCACCTCCACTCAGTTCAGCACAGGGGGCTTTTTTCTGGGAAGAACTGGGGGGAGGAAGAAGTAGAAAACATCACTGATTTTTAAAAAGAGACAACTTTGTCCAGGAACAGCCTCTTGAGATCACAGACTTCAGGCTGCCCAGCACTTGAAGCTCTTTTGCTCTTTCCTTTCCAAGATGCTCTTTGACGTCTATGTCCATCCCTCCCCCTTTCTTTAAAGCCCAGTGCATTGCAAACCAGATCAGCACTGACAGACGATGTCCCTCTGGCTGGGAATCTGGGGTGGTGCCAAGGGCACAGGATAGGTCTAGCTGTGTCCAAAGAAAGAGCAATTTGCCTGAATCTTGCATTTCAATGTCTGTGGCAGCTAACTTTTGAAACTAACAATGAAAATGCAAATATTGGCACGTTTTGCTATTTACCTGCTTCTATTTTCAGTGGGAACGTCCAATGTAGAGACCTATTCCAGATAGATTCTTATGCTTCCATAGTAAAAAAAAAATAAAATTCTCACCATTTCTCTCCCTTCTAGGCTAAAGATTTGGCTCCCCTCTGCGTGGCTGTTTTTCATAAAATATCCAGCAGCATGTTGAATACAAAACATGATGGGGGAACATTCAATTAGTGCAATTAAGTAAGACACAGAATCATGTTTCATGCTAATCATTTCCGTAATCCAACAAAAGCCTGCCCCACTTTTATTTTATCTGGAGCTGCCACCGCCTTTCCAGTCTGCTGCACCAGAGCCATCCAAAATGTAGGTCAGGCTTGCCAAGTCCACTTCTGCACGAAACAAGGCGTGTTCTCCCTCAGGGGAAGAATCCTCACTTCCTCTCCCACTGCCAGGGTAGGGCCAGTCTCCTGTGACGTTTGCTGATGGTCGGTGGCTGCCTAACCCTAACCCTCTGCTTTAGGGCTGAGGGATGAAAACAGTTGAAAGAGGGTCCAGGTGACTCCAGTGATCCCAGTCGGGCACTGGGCACGAGTGCCACGTCTATAGTGGGAAAGGCCTTGGCAAGTGATCCTCCCAAAGGCTTGAGCATGGCTTAAAGTTATACACCAAATGGTCTAAAGTAGCTCCTGGCAGCAGAGAAGTAAGTCTCTGATTTACAAAGGTATTAGAGAAATGAGGACAAGAAAAGAATTCACATGCAATTGTGAAAAAATATATACCATGGCACTAAATAAAGGACCCCTGTTGACACTGCCAATGCAGGGGCACATGTTATCCAGAGGCTGTCACTCAACAGCCATGTGTGATTTCCCACTGTTGACTACCAAAGGGCAAGAACAAACATTTTGTGACACTTCATTCTGCTGTAGATAAGTCCAGCATTAGACACTTGTGCAAGAGCCCAGTGTGTCCCACAGATCATCTGCCAACGTACATTATGACCTTTGATGCATCCAGGGCAAACTCCAACTTAAGATTCCCCCTGAAGGTGTGAATTCCTTCAGCTGTGGTTCAGGTGGCACTGGAGATGTTATGATTTTCCAGTTAGTTGTTGTGGATGTCTGGGGTGCGAGCCCATGAGGACACGAGCTCCAGGGAACATGCTATGAGTCTGACCCAGGTTCTTCACTGAGTCCTGTGCACTGGAGTGGATAATAAGCTCACTGAAGCTGCTTGTTTCAGACAAAATGTTCCTTGTCCAGCGAGCTGGCAACATCAGGCTGTTTCCATGTCGAGCCTCTGCTTTGAGCTGCACAGGTTAGGAGAGGCCAAAGTGACAGACAGCTCTGAAGATGGTGCAGAAGGGAAAAATAATGAAAATAAAGAGGGATGAGAGTTCAGGGAAAGTCCCAAATGGAACAAGCAACTGATCTTGACAGAGTCCATGTAGCACTTGACTTGATCCCCTTTTCCCTTGTAGTCTGATGTGACATTGGAAGAAATACCGAGATTTCATTTCTGCTGTCATTGTTCTGGTCTGTTCATTAACATTTGGTCTGGAGTGCTCAGGCTTGTCAAATATAACTGCCCTCACTTTGTCTCCTCTGCTGCCAAATCAGGACTCTGTACAGCCTTGGAGAGGCAGCTCAAGGGCCTCTGCTGCTAAACCTCCTAGCTGATAATTAAATGGGGATGAAACATTTTGGGAGCAGTTTCCAAGAATGTGTTGCTATTAATCAGCAGTGTGTTTGTCATATGATGTGAAGTGATCATGGAGAAGCTTCAGGAAGTCTGAGACTTACTTCAGAAATGGTTCAGGGCTCTACTGAGTTCTGTCAAAAGTTTCTGGAAAAGACATAATGCCATCTGTTGGATCATGCAGAGCAGGCAAATAAAGGAATGATGAGACTTCACAGGCTTCTTTGCAGAATTTATTTGTAAGTATTGGAGCACTGACTGCAAAGGTCTCTACTCATGGTTTTGGCTGGCTAGAGGTAACAAATGCATCCCAAGGAGCTGCTTCCCATTGAATAGAGTATCTTGCAGCAGACAGCCCATTATAGGGCACCAGAAAGCACCAAAACCACTGTGGGTTATTACTGTCCCTGAATACCCTCCATTTATAGGACTTTTGAGCCATTTTTGCAGTGGCAGAACCAATGGCAAGTCTGACACAAACACCAGAAGCAAAGCATACACTGCAGGTGTGGAAGCTGAACTGCTTCCTTGCCAAAAAGCCTTCCCAGAAGTTTGCTGACATCACAAAGTTTCATACATGCACACATACGTGTCTCTAGAGAAGTGTGTGCCTGCATGTGTGCACACAGGCCTCCAGTGCTGCAGTCCTCTACCTTAAAAATCACTGTGGCCCTACAAAACCCAATTACTAATGTGTTTAAAATAAAATATGAACGTATATTTATAACCATGTGTAATATTTTATGTAACACTCTGGAACAGATGTCCAGGGAGCAGCAAAATTTTAATTAAGGTTTTTCATTGCTTTGCTTAAGAAGTCAAATCAAAGTTCCACTGAAAGACAGGAGTGAGACATTAAAACAACCCCACACAGTGATAAATGTTTACATGTATTATAGAACTTACTACTTACTTCATAAAGGACAACTGTGGCTCATCTAGTGTAAAAAAAAGTCAAGACTATCTGATATGAGGCTCTTTCCTATATATGTTTCTGAAATGATCATGCCATGCATAGTGCTAAACCCCCTGAATTTCTCTTCACATTTATCACGTGATTTATCAGCACTTGAAAAAGAGGCAGAAACTTGTTTATCTCCAGGTTGATACATTTTTAAGGATCTCTGTCAGCAACTACAACTCTGCTGGCTGAGGGCCTTATGAGTCCTATTGAATTTAAACCACCTTTGGACACACAAAAAAATCTCATGCCTGGTTTACAAAGAGGAACTGAAAGCAAGAAGTATTTGGGCAACTGCCCAGTGTCCCCAAGGGTGTCCTTGAGTGCACTGGACACAGGTGGTGCCTCCACCTGATGGAAATGTATGGGAAGGATAACCTGGCAGACATCCCCATCTAATCAGCACCGGCAGAAAAAACATCATATTTTTCATTCTGTTGTGTCCACTTGAAGCATTTTTTGGGTATGTAAACATTAATTTTACCTGACTAATGTAAGTGGCCTGATTAGAGCCTATTTTTAAGTAGGTTTGGAATTGCTGGTCATTCTAGGCTATTCATAAAGCAGCACTGTGTTAAAATACTCTGCTTGATTCATTTCATTCAGTATCTCAAGGAAACTTGACAGAAAAAAATGCTGTGAAATCAGTAGTAAGATGTTCACTCCTGATTCTAATCACTCTCCACAGTTATATTTAAGCATTATTAAATATGATTAAGTGCACGATCAGTAGACAGAGTTTTTATGTATTGCATTCAATATTCAGAGAAGGCTGCTGTGATGTGTAGCTCACTGTGTGAGTAATGGGATGGAAATAATTAACAGGTGGAAAAACATGCTGGTACATGAGACACTCTGAAAAGGGCACTCACTTCTTCCTCACTCCTTCCTTTTCATCTTACTCATGAAAAAACAAAAGGAAACCCACACAGATAAAGGCTGAACTGTTCATTTGGAAGTTTTTAATTTCTTCCCTAAGGGAAGCTAAAGAATATTTTAAAAGTATCTACAGTGTTATAAATCCTTCTTTTTTTGGCCTCAGGTGTTTGTTTCTGTAGTACATCCCCTGTGCTAAATGCTCTGCAGGTAGGTGCAGGGGGACAGTGGGAGGGAAGTTCACCTCACAGACCTTTGGGGACAGGGAAAAGTTACTCTCACTTTACAGGCAGGAACCCAGTTAAGGAAAGAAATTGAAGACTTGACATGAAGACATGACAAGGTCATGCTGAAAATGTGGAGTTCAGGTGGGAGCAGGGCACCAGAACCCAAACCAGATCAAGCAGATCACTGGAGCAGAGCACTAGTTCCCAGAGCTGAGATCCAGGGGAAGTTGAAACTGCAAATTGCAAAGTTCAGAACCATGCACCAGGAAAACTCCAAGAGATCTGCTCAGATGTCTGAGGCACCAAAGGGTCATAAAGCTGTGCTCTGGGACATGCTTTTCAAGGCACTGGCTGCCCGTGGTCTGTCTCAAGGTCCCTGAAAACTGACAAACCACCACCTTTAAGCACAGCCCAGTGCCCTGTGGATATGGACAGCATAACCTTCCAGCACAGCCAGTGCTGCAGCTGCATTTCCCAGGATGGGATGCACTTCAGCAGCTTCCTTGGTGGGGCTGAGAGAGGGCGACCGTGGTGTGGCCCTTTACAGCAAGATGAACAAGCTTTTCTGCAGTCTTGCTTCTAAGGGGGACTCAAAGTCTTTCTTAATTTTTTCCCCTTTTTAACCCCTGCAGTGTTTGCACATGTTCTGT
This sequence comes from Neodrepanis coruscans, assembly GCA_013400695.1. Lineage (NCBI taxonomy): Eukaryota > Metazoa > Chordata > Aves > Passeriformes > Philepittidae > Neodrepanis > Neodrepanis coruscans. The sequence continues at coordinate 32,221 of VYZS01065651.1, read as the reverse complement.
GAATTGGACTGCTTTATGAAACAGGCAACTTCCAGACCTACCCACAACTGGCTGCCTTTCCAAGCTGTCCTCCACTGCGTTTCCTCTGTGCCCACCTGGGAAGTTAAGTTTCTGAGACAAGGTTTCATCTAACTCATTGCACTGCCAAGCAAGCCTATTTCCTAACTACTAACAAGCTGAAAAACACCTCCTGCAATGCTCTAGGTGTTTTCCCACTACACAGACCACTTCTCCTTTTATACTATTTTTATTGCTCCTTCTTTTGTTTAGCACATGCTCTTCTCTGAATCTGCAGTCATTCCCAGTTGGTGCTGCTTGTGCACCTGGAAATCAGCCCTATGGCAGGTTTTCAGTCAGTCTGTCACTTCCAAGATGCTCACAAGACACTGTGCGTGCCTTGTAGTCAATCCAAACAGAAACTATGGTGTTTGGTCTGGATATCCCAGACATTTGGCACCTTGGCAGGTTATCTGTGAAAAGGATTGTCATTCAGGCAGAGTGATTAGATCTGACAGTGTACCAACCCTGAGTGACATCAGACAGGATGGGGCTGTGAGAGACACAGGAACACCACATCCCTGATGACCAGATGTGTCTGCAAGGAATACATACGGCCTTGCCTGGTCATCACCTCAGGCTTTGATGGAATCCTTGGTGCTGATGCGTTTGATGCTTGGAGAAGAGAGGCTTATAATTTCTGTGGCAGAAACAGGCCACGTTCATTCAGTAGGAAAAAAAGTGGCATTTTCCCATCCCCAGGAATGTGAATGCTTGGAGATAAGTGCACCCAACCAGATCTGCACACAAGCCAGCACCCATTGACTGTCACCTCGAGGGGAACACTGGAGGGTCTATGCCAAAATCCCCACTCAGGTGCTCTGTGCACCCACTTCTGCATCTGTCCCTCTGAACCTTGCTGCTTGTCCCCCTCCCTATGAAAGCCATGACTCCCAGACACGCTCTCCACATTTGACTGGTCACAACTTTCCAAGGGCACAACACTCAACAAATTAAAAAAAAATAAATATAAAAAATAAATGGATGGCAGATGGTCTAATAGGACAAAGCTGAATTTGAGGATTAACCAGACCATAATAAAAGCTGTCATTACAGGTTGTCATCATTGGTGAGTTATTTATTAGCTCTAAACAGTGTTCCCTTCAGATACCAAATGTCAAATGTTTTAATATGTAGAAACCAAATCTTCCGCTTCCAGCTGCTCCCATTTTGTCCTGCCAGCTGTACTGTCTCATCTCCTCAGACCTGCCAAAGAGCCTGGCATTAACATACCTTATTATGCACATTATTTTGCCAAAAGAGGCCAGATGAGGCCAAATCATTCTGATAATAAGCCCTGCTGTCATTAAATGCTATTATGCATGCTACTGTTGATCCTGAAACCTTTGCAGAATATTAATGAGGGCATCCTTAGCATTTGCTGCAAGTATTTTGGGGTAAATGGATCTGTCCACAGTCCGAAGGGATCTGTGACTATATTGGTCACTTCTGTAACTCAGGGAAAAAATATGAGGGGGCTGGTATGCAAAATATTTCCAATTCTGGGAGGATTTCTTTCTGCTTTAAAAGTCACACAGCTAAAGCAATAATGGTTTGGGAGCTTGATTTGGATCCTTAGTAGCAAAGAAAGGAAGGACAAAAAAGGGAATTACCTGAGGATGATTCAAATGTTTCATCCTCATTTTTTGAAAACCTTTCTTAAGGACAATTTAAAATGAAAATGTCATTGCAAAATGAGAAGCTGAAACTGCCAGTGTGAAAATAGAAGCTGAAACATTTTGAATTATATGAATGGGTTTTTTTTTAACTGAAGCAATGTATGATACTTTGGCCAGAAGTTGTGACTAGCTTTGGTTAACCCAGAGCTACACCTTTCTGTGATTTTATTGCTTGGGAAAACAGTCACTTTCTTTAAGTGTTCTGACTTTTGAGGAGGAGGTGGTTGACATTTATCTTGATGTTACAAAGTTCTTTTGACAGAAGATTCAGCTATTATTGGAATCTTCTGATTTGTTTTCTTAAGTTATTTATATTTCTAAAATTCATCTGTTTTTCCTTTTCCTGTCCATTTCCTCCAAGTCTTTTGACAGTTTTTATGTAGCATGATTTCAACACAGCAGGAACACATAAAAATGATGGGGGAAAGTGCCATAATCTCTTCATTGTAATGTGACCATAAATTCAAGCCTTATTTCTCCTATGGGTGTCCACTTCTCAGATACCTCAAGGTTAATGCCTCACTTGCAGTGATTAACTAGTCAGAGTCTCAGCCAGATTCCAGTACTAGAGCAGCCAATACTGTGGAAACTCACTTAAATTTTTTTCCCTGACCCTTTTGTCAAGCTGTCACTTTCAGTAGTTGATTTCAGTTCAGGCAGAGCCTGGGGCTGTTTCTGAGCTGTAATACTGACCTGATGTGCAGGACTGCACAGGCCAAGGTATATCTCTGCATTTCATAATCCCCTTTATAATCCCATAATCCATAATTCAAGGGTGCAGTGAGTGGGGCAGGACTCGCAAGGCAGGTCCCCAGAAGCAGAGCTTAACCCACGTGAGGCTTGTACTGTACATCACTACTGGATTTGGTGGCCAGGCCCTGGGAGTGGATCGTGTATGGAAAAAAACCCATTTTTTAACTTTTCTTTTACGTGTCACTGTGACTGGCAGGTAATTCCTTTCTTTGTCAGTAGTTAATAAAACAGAAAGGAGTAATCAGAAACCTAAAAACTGTTACAAAATGTTGATCTCTGCTTCTGTTTCTAATTATGACAACCAAACCACTTAGTGAAGACTATTCAGCTTGGATTTCATGATCTTCAATATATTTTTACAATCGAGACCTCAAACCAAAGTCATCCAGAGGAAGTTGGACAATTCCTCTTAACTAGACTCAAAATTACCCAGGAAGATCAGGCCAAAGCAGCACTCAGAGATGGCACAGTTGCACACACGCAGACGTCAGTGGTGTAAAGCAGCATTCTTTTTGTTAATGCAGCCCTTCTGCTCAAAGGGCCAATTGGGTGTTAACACTTTTGGGGCCATTTTACACAAGCTGAGCAGGCTTGTGTCATATGCTGGAAAAAAGCAGGGTAAGAGTTTTGCTTCAGCTGGCCTGCAGTCTAAAAAAATCCCACCCTAAACCAGGCACCTGCAGTTTTTCAACAGACAAATGGCTATAGATTAGAACATACCTGACCTGTGACAGGACACATGCTATTCCCCAGCTGCTGTAAAATGTTTGCCCTAGCTTTCAGAAGAGGATTTGTGGGAAGATCATATTAAAAAAACCCCAACAACCACTTAGGTAACATTTTCTGTCACTGAAGAGAAAGAAACACAGAACACAGGCCTAAAATCAGAGCCAGAAGAAAGGACCAAAGTATTTTTAGATTGTCTGGGTTCCCAGCCTAAGTAAGGGAATGACTTAAATTAAATTTAGCCAAGCCTCAGCTATTCCCTCTGTGGTTGACTTGAGTTGTACATCTCACATCTTGCAACAGCCCTTCCCAACTGCACACAGGCAGCTTTGTTTACAGCCTTGGGAAGGATCAAATGGACAGAAAGGAGAGCAAAGGAAGGCATTTTCTTCTGAGTGATCCTTGCCTACAGAGGAAGCTTTATAACTTCACAAGCCAGGGTACAATATGTTCAACATATGTCAGTCTTTCCTCCCAGTAAGAGAGATGAATCACCTGTTTTCTCTAGAAGGGAAATGTTTAAATCCTCTCTGTTCATTAGGAACAAGGAGCAGCTTTCTCATTGTGATGCACAGTAGTAATAATCCCAGCAAGAAGAGTAACGTGCAGTTGTTGCTTCAGCATGGCCAGTGGTGCTGGCAGATGGGATCTTGAGGAAAGGCCTGTTTTCCATGAATAATGCAAATTGTTTGCAGTTCCAGTAATTCAAGGCCCTGGGTAGGAAGATGACTTCATTCTTCATGGGGTCACACTTCCTCCCCATGGGCACTAATGGTGTGGCTGGGAGCCCACTGCAGACTCCAGAGGAGGAACTGTGTCACCTCAGCGAAACAATCTGGCTCATAAACACATGAAATTAGGGCCTGGAGAGGAGTAAGACAGGCAACACATCTTTCAGGGAAGTGAGCTCTCAAAACACCTACAGCAAAACCCATATGTGTGGACTCCAGTCCACCCCTGTTCAAGGAGGCATTTCAATCCAGTGTAATAGTACTAATTCATGGGCTTAAGTGCTTGCTAAAAGCCAAGTTTCTGTCAGAAACTCCCCAGAATAAGTGTGGTTTGCAAATCAGGCTGCAAAGTTAAGGAAAACATTGCTGTGTAACCTCAAGAAGAGCTAGGGAGGCTCCACTGTAAATCTGATATTTGCAATTATTTCCATGATAACAACAGCCACCAGCCTTAGCTGGAACCTATTTGTGCTGGGGGTGCTGCTAACAGGGTAAAAAGATACTCCTTGCTCCAGAGAATTGGCAAGACAAGTATGAGACAAGGCGGAGAAGGGCAGAGGGAGGCCAAGGAAACCATAATATTGTATCAGCCTGGAATGATTTCTCATGGAGGGTTGACTCTTCAGGCAATTTGTTGATTCTAACAAATTGCAGATATTTCAGCATTTTGGGACAGAGTCAGGAAGGCCTCTAAGCTCATTCTACTCTTTGCTTTGAACAAACTTCTTTTAAAATTGTCATATAAAGGGGAACATAATTCTTCTCCTGCCTTGCAAGAATGGAAAGAAGTATTTCTTTGAAAAGGCCAAATGGTTTAAAGTGTTCTTGCAATCAGCTTTTCTTGTTGTATGAATTGGTCAGTCAGATGAGAGTTTGTGCAGAGAGCATGCTGGCACTGAGGCACAGGAGAACACATAACCCAGGACAGGTCAGGCCCCCTCAGGGAACAGGTTTGCCATTAATTTTTGTGTGAACAAGAAATAGAAGCTAGGACAAAAAGCACCCTGTGTACTCAATACCACAGCCTGCTTCTGATTGTGGGGCAGGGCAAGAATTAGGGAGTGCAGTGCAAAAGATAAATGATTCCTCTAAACTCAGATTGAACTGAAATAGTTCAACAAGTGAAAATTAGTAAAGTATCCTGGGAATAAAACTATAGAAGGATTTATTGGGGAAGCAAGTAGTTAGAGCAAACTTCAAAGAAGGACCCTTGCTTTGTGATTTAAATTGTGTCTCACAGGCTCTAGCCTTCTGATCCCTGGAAGCAGAGATGGATTCTGGGGAAGGAGCACATTTTCCCCACCTTGTTCTGTGCATGCCTTCCCTACACACCTGTGAGCAGGGAAGGTGAGCTAGTGGAGAACCTGGACGGGAGGATGTACAGCTGCCCTTCTGCTTCATCCTAGAAACATCAGCGTGGCAGGTGTTGGGACAGTTCTTCCCATCACACTGCTTTCAAATACTAAAAGTCCGTCCACTTGCCCTCATGGTTTTGTTCATTTAAGGATCAATTAGGCAAGGCCTAAGTGTTGCTTAGACTGAAAACTTTCCTCAACTNTCTCATGGAGGGTTGACTCTTCAGGCAATTTGTTGATTCTAACAAATTGCAGATATTTCAGCATTTTGGGACAGAGTCAGGAAGGCCTCTAAGCTCATTCTACTCTTTGCTTTGAACAAACTTCTTTTAAAATTGTCATATAAAGGGGAACATAATTCTTCTCCTGCCTTGCAAGAATGGAAAGAAGTATTTCTTTGAAAAGGCCAAATGGTTTAAAGTGTTCTTGCAATCAGCTTTTCTTGTTGTATGAGTTGGTCAGTCAGATGAGAGTTTGTGCAGAGAGCATGCTGGCACTGAGGCACAGGAGAACACATAACCCAGGACAGGTCAGGCCCCTTCAGGGAACAGGTTTGCCATTAATTTTTGTGTGAACAAGAAATAGAAGCTAGGACAAAAAGCACCCTGTGTACTCAATACCACAGCCTGCTTCTGATTGTGGGGCAGGGCAAGAATTAGGGAGTGCAGTGCAAAAGATAAATGATTCCTCTAAACTCAGATTGAACTGAAATAGTTCAACAAGTGAAAATTAGTAAAGTATCCTGGGAATAAAACTATAGAAGGATTTATTGGGGAAGCAAGTAGTTAGAGCAAACTTCAAAGAAGGACCCTTGCTTTGTGATTTAAATTGTGTCTCACAGGCTCTAGCCTTCTGATCCCTGGAAGCAGAGATGGATTCTGGGGAAGGAGCACATTTTCCCCACCTTGTTCTGTGCATGCCTTCCCTACACACCTGTGAGCAGGCAAGGTGAGCTAGTGGAGAACCTGGACGGGAGGATGTACAGCTGCCCTTCCGCCTCATCCCAGAAACATCAGTGTGGGGCTAGTTGGGACAGTTCTTCCCATCACACTGCTTTCAAATACTAAAAGTCCATCCACTTGCCCTCATAGCTCTGGTTTTGTTCATTTAAGGATCAATTAGGCAAGGCCTAAGTGTTGCTTAGACTGAAAACTTTCCTCAACTCCCAAAGTATTTCACTCTGCTTAGAAAAAAAGAAGACAGACCCCACTTGTCACTGAGTTTTGCAGAATCAAGCTCCTACTGATGGCTTTTGGCCATCTGTAACACACACTGTTCATGTCAGCAGCTTCTTATAATATCTACTACTCATTTTAATCCTTTGTAAAATACTCAAGGGACTACCTTGTACATAACGTATGACCTAGATGGTTAAAGTGTCAGGAACTGTGTTTCAATAGCTCTAAGATCTTAGGAAAGCCAGTTCCTACAAGCAGAAGAAAATAAATCTTTCCCCTAACTAACTCCATCTCGTAGTTCTGCCTGACACTCCCCACTCTGCCTTGGCCTGAACACTGTAGGTGGTAAATTTCTCACAGTGCCCTGAATCCTGTTTAAAGTTCTTCAGCAGTACAGGAATATAATGATTGATTTATGCAAAGTAAACATTCTAGCTTGTGTCGGAATAATTTGGAATATTATTCTTGTTTTTAAAAATATTTCTTTTTGAAGTTGAAAAGTTTAATTGTAGCCCCAAGCACAACAGTTGTGGCAAACCCTGAGGCTGAAAATGTACTGCCTTTGGATCCCAGACAGCCTATTTTATACATAAGATGTTTTCCTTTCACCAAGATGGAGAGCTAAGGTTATGCAAGCCTATTTTGGAATTAAATAAAACATTTGGCTTTTACAGCCTGACAGTTTATGGGCATTTAGGTAAATGCATAGGCAGCATTTCAGATTAATACCTTTATTATCAGCTGGGGTATTTAACCCTTGAAGTTATCTGGCTAAAAGAGCTGAAAGAGTCAGTGAGGAGTCTCTGGTTACTGACTAGACAGTATTTAAAGAAGACATTTTCCAGGGAGGACAGGACAACCTCACCCTTCTGACCTGTACTTATTTCCTCCATAAAAGAGACCCAAATGTTGAAGGCCCCGAGCACTGCTGAGCATATAATGGCCACTCTGTTTGCCTACAAAGTCACTGCCTCCTGCAGTTCCAATTTGCACTTTATAAAAGTTCCTCAGCACAGCAACTCATAAACCCCAGTTTTTGTGAAATTTGGGACGGGAGAGGGGTAGGTCTCAAGCACCATCAAGCTGTTGCCCTTGAGAGGGCATTGGGTTTGGTCCTTGGTGCTGCCACCTCTGCCAGCTCATCAGTCCCAGTTCTGCCCCAGCTGGCTCTGAGCAGGACGTGACAGCCCTGGGAAAGGCTGTTTTCCAGGCACTAAACTCAAGGATGGAAGGCTGAGAGCAGATCCCCTGCCTGTGCCACAGAGGCAGCCTGTGTCTGACCTGCTGGGAAAGCAAATCCAGAATCAATTCTAGGCCAACCTGCCAGTCAACTGGTCTCTGCATCATACAGGAAGCCTTGAAATTTAAAAATGAATTTAATTACAGATCAATAGTCATCTTGGAGTTTCATAACTTCCAGGCCAGGGAATTTAGGTTGATTAAAGATCTTTTTCACAATTAATTTTGAGTCCATCTATGTAGCACAGTCAGCATGATCTCTTTCTTTTATTACCAGAGGAAGCTCAGATATATTAATTTAATACTGGGCTGTTTGTTTAAAAAGCCCCAGTTCAACTATTGTAGACTTCTTCTATCATGTTTCCTTTCCATGTTAAATTCATGGCATAATATTTTAAAACCTTGTGTTGTACCCAGGTGTGTGATTCTCATGCGTTTCAATGTATAGAGGTTATTTTTCAGTACAGAAAATCAACTGAATTCCCTACAGAAAGTTTCCAGATGTAATACCTATGGTTGATGTTTGTGGGGGTAATGCATGGGGAACAGAATACCCTGTAATGCATTACAGGGATGTGGTCTGAAGCCCTTACTCAGACAGAGCTGCTGCTGATTGCAGAGTCTGGCTCTCGGCAGGCAAAAACCATAATACACAGAAACCACAGTTGTAGAAATGTACAAGCAGTTCTACTGGAATTATCTGGATTTACTACACACATTTGCTCAAGCTGATAAAGGGCTCCATTTTTAAACCCAACCCAAAGTGTCAAAATCTCTGTGTCTACTAATTCACTTTGTATGTACACACCAACATTTTATAATGTTGTAGCTTCTCCTGCCTGCTATAAATCTCATTAGAAGGGATCAAGTTATGCACACTAAGAACTCCCAAAGCATGTTGAGATCTTGGCCCCACTAAAATGAGTGGGAGTCTTGCCTTTGGCTTCTGTAAGTCCAAGATTTTACCCACAAGGTTTAAAGAACAAGAGGATTTCTCTAGGCTTAGAAGTGTTTTTCTTCTCCTTACTGGCATTTAAACTTATACAGTACTTTTTTTAACCTGATTTTGCCTTGCTTCAACAGAAAGAAAAGGCAGTGCTCTGAAGTGTATTCTCTAAAGAGAACAGAGTGCCTAGTCTACTAATGAACTGTAATTATCCTTTTCTTCAATAGAAATTGCCCTGAGCCTAATGACTTGCTGATTCAGGGAAGAAACAGGTTCTGGGCAAATTTTGTACATTAGTACATGCACAGTGATACCTACATGTGCTCATAGGCTGGCAAAAAAAATAGCTTTCTTGTGTCTATTAACTCATTTGTCTGACTTGTAGGGCAGCAGAACAAAAATAAAACAAAAGTTATGGCAATTTTGCTTTCCCACAAATTCCTTTCAGTCTGCTCATTTTTTGTCCATTTCTCCCTGTTTTCCATGAGGAGGACCAGATTTGAAAATTCTTTGTGTCAGCCCTCACTTTGGGAAGATGCCACTCGATTTGCCATCTTTGTCATCTGTGTACAGCTAAAAAACATCCAGGAATATCACTCAACATAATTGATTCCTACATTATGCTTATCCTGAATTCCTGTTACAAGTCTAAATAATTTTATTTACTCTAGGAACACATCTTCGACAGAAATCCAATTGAATTATTACATAATTGTGCTGTCTATCTGGGCACAAAAACCTCTGACTCAAGTTAGTCAGACTTGCAGATTGAATGAACTGGCTTATCTCAGAAGAGGGGCTAAAATAAGATAAGATCTACATTCTGTTGAGCTCAGGAATCCACTGGCTTCTCTGTGGTGGTAGAGGCAAGCTCACAGAGGTCTCTGAGGTCTCTGGCTCCCTTTTATGTGTCCAGTTTCCCTGAGCTGCACACCAGAGAAAGGCATCACTTCCTTCTGGGGAGTCCTTAAAACAAAGGGGGTCTTGGCTGGCTGAGGGCTGTTGTGCTTACACCAGGACTGAATCCAGCTTTTCCTGTTTCACATGTCCACATTCCACTAAAGCCCTTGTTCTGCAGCTTAAAATCCCTTTCTGCCCATTCAGACAGGTACACTGCAGTCACAGTCAGATTCATTTTGCTGGTAGTCCATCTGTATCTATTGCTCTAGACCAAAATGAGTATTTCTAGCACCATAAATGGCCTCAGGAGTAATTTCTTTTAAGGCAGTGGCAATTTATGCTCTTTATATGGCTCCTTTCAAAGAGCTCTCTACACTCCTTCTTCCTCATAAAAGTGTTTGAAGACATTACCAGGCAGGGATGATCTGGATGGATTTTGGAGAAGGTTTTTATCTACTTCAGGCCCTTTGTGAAAGTGTTGGCAGAACAGTCTTGCTGTGCCAGTGAAGATCAGTCCTTTTTTCCGCCCTGTGGTGGAATGTTTTCTGTAACAGATAGGGCACACATTGGCAAAGTGATGTGCTTCCTATTCTATTCCCTTTGCTCTCAAATTAACTCTCAGAGGCCTCAAGTACTTTAAAGACCAGCCACACAGGACTGTGACTTCCCCAGGCTGTCTGAAATTGGAGTTACTATTCATTTGCTTGTGATCAGCCCAACCTCAAGAGGGACTTGATTACTTATTGAGTCCTTAAAATAACTCTTTATTTGCATTCCCTTTTCCTGCAGAGACCATTTGGGCCCGTATGCAGCACTGTTTGGTCTTAAGTTTACATTTTGTCTTTAAGAACAAAAGGTCTCACTTGCCTAAAACGACCTCTTTCCTCTCCCTTCTCTCATTAAACCAACTGACAATTGACATGTTTAACTTTGCCAATGGGTTTTGTTTTTTTTTTCAAAAATCATGAAGTTCACAGCAGGTTTATGCATGGAAAGACTCTCCTTTCCTCAGAGAGCCAGCTGGACTAAAGCCACTTCAAAAACTTCCTGTAAGGAAGACATAACCAGAGAGAGGGGAGAAATTTTTCAGTGCTCTTTCTGCATTAGAAGCCTCTCTGTTCTGCCAGCCTGCTGAGCTGGGCTCTGCCATGTCACAGCTGTCGTGGGCTTGAAGCCACTTCTACAGGGACCTTTCTACGGGTGCACAGAACTGGATTCAGGGCAGGGATGTGCCTGCTGAGATGGGACACCCGGGCCCTCCTATTCAGTAAATCCCCCTGCACATCCTTCCTCTCCTGGGAGAGTGTCTAACAGTGATCCACTGAACCGAGGATATGAGCCTGGATTTCATCCCTGCTCCCAGCCATGTCTGATGTGCAGCTGCATCCTGCCACGAGGCATTTGTTCTGTGTGCAGGTTTGCTCCAGAGACCATCAGAGTCAATGGGAGACTTCCCAGCAACCTCTACGAGTTTCTAATGAGCCACAGGGTGAAAAGCAGAACTCATGACCGAAGGACACTGCAGTGCCCTTGTGTCTGCACAGAAAAACAAACCTCATTGCCTTCCTGCAGGGGGTAACTCACTGCACAACAGTGACAGAGGAGGCCGCAGCTTTGTGTAGGACATCTAAACACTGCCTTCTGTGGTCCTAAAGCACAGCCATGCCTGAAACTTAACACTGGTTTCCAGCCAGCCAAGCACAGAACAAATCCTTCCTCTGAATGACCTCCTCAGACTGGTATTTGAATCACACTGGGAAAATAATGCCAGTTAAAATCTGCCAGGGAAAATTAAAAGAAAAATGTGATGTAATGTATGTGCTGACTGGACTATTCCTCCTTGAGCTTTCATTGCAGGCGTTGGCAGCTCAGTGCAACACCCAGCAAGGCAGGGCCTGGAGAGCCTGTGTGCTGCACGTGCTGGAGGAACTGGCTTGGCAAAAGCAGCAGCACATCGAGACTATGATTTTTCTTGGCTGCCCCTCCACTGATTTGAGCTCAACACTTGATTATGGCTGTTCTACCTTTAATGTGTTATTCTTCCACAATGCTGCCTGTCACAGCCTATTTTCGACCTTGATGTGTAGGCTCTCTGTGCAGCATCTGTGTTCCTCCAGCAGAGCTGGACTCACTCTGACTCACTTGCTTGTGAGCAGAGAATGAGGTGCAGTCCCAGATTTCTTGGCTGGTTTAAAGGGGCAACGTCCTGCTAAGCAGAAGAATCTGAGCAACTTTGGGATGAAGCAACATGAAGCAGGATGCACAGTATGCTCTTAGCTGTGATATCAGCTGATATCACCTTCCCCAGGATAGGATTTAGTCACCCACACAGACCACTCTGGAAGAATCCACTGTAAACAATGTCTGAGGCTAAAAGATAACGAGAGCAGGCATTTGAATGAGGGTTTGTCCTTGTCTCTCCCATGATAAAGGGCAGGGCAGGGAGTCAGAGGGCTGGCTTCCCTCAGAGTTCCAGGTCTGTGCCTACCAGGGAGACCCAGAGGGCTTGGGGCTACCATTGGCAACTACCCTTGTTGCCAGGTGAAGAGAAAGAGGAGTCCTGTGGTGACCAGGAACAGCACAGAGATGGAAGCACCTTTAGGAAGGCCAGGGTCACCACAAGATTTAAAGATCCCAGCCCCTTCAAATGGCATCAGGCTGGAATTCGGCAAATGAATCTGACAGAAAAAAAATGCACGTTTACAAGGTATTAAGTGGTATCTTCACTGCAGGGCTTGGCTTTTCCTCTACTTGCCACCACAGCTTTGTTTTCCAGGGCTCCACAGCACAAGTGTGGGTTGCTCTCGAGGGTCCATCTTTCCTGATATTTAAAATGTTAATAATCTTCCAGTCAGCTCCTCCAGTCCATGATGCATTCCCTTGTCCCTTTTTTCTCGCTGTGTAGCTATAACATCTGGTTGAGCAGAGGCTGAATTTCCACATCAAGGCTACACAAAGGCAAATACATGGTGGTTTGCCCTGGACTCTGGTGTGAGTTTCAGTCACAGAAGTATAGAAGCCAGTAAAGTCTGGCTCAGTCTCAGCTGGCTTTCAACTCACTGACATTTTGTGGTGATACCATTTTTTCCCCAGTACAGCTTCCAGGATTGCATTCCTGTTGCTGCTGAAAATGCTGTTTTCCTCAAAACTAACAGCAGGGATCAGAACAGATTTTTTAGCATCCAAATCACAACCCTCAGTTAACTCAGGAGAATCCACCCATTTAAAAATCCCACTTGATCTCATCTTCTCATGTGCCAGAAGTTTTCAAACAAAAATAGTTATTGTGGGTGTGAACCTGTTTCTTCACATTAACTGGAGACTATTGAGGCAATCTATGGTCTTTGATAGGTAGATACTGCCCAAGAGCTGTTCTCCCTCCATCTGGAACAACCTGAATGAAAAATCTATTCAGATGTCTGTACAGTGGGTTCTCAGCAATTTCTTTTTTTTTTTTTTTTTTTTGAGATGGGAGGACAATGTTAATTGAAATTGGAAATTCCTTATAAATAAAGGAAAACATTGTAGAGAGTCATTTTGAAACTCACAGCTTCCCAGCATTTCCCGCTTCATCTTGTAACCAATATACAACTGGAAGGGCTCAGGCTGAAACCCAGGTAATTCAACAAGCAATTAAAGCCAACTCAATTCCACAAGCTAAACGACTTGCAAAAGTGGTTATTGTAGCTCCACTGAGTACTGCATATAGATTTTTATGCCCAGGGGAACATCACTGAGGTAATTGCCTTTCCATTTAGAATAAATATGTTTTATTCTTTTATGCTTAACTTGGTGTTTTTAAAAGAACCATCCCTATTAGTATGAAAAAAGAGACATCACACTCCAGGCAAAAAAAAAGAAGCCTAAAGTACTTGTTAAACCAACAGAGCATCTGCCACTAACATTAACTGTTTTGCAGCTGACTTTTGTGTGGGGTTCTTTTTCCAGTCTAAGTAGAGTTCACCTGCAAAATTTCACGACTCTGTGCAAACTCCAGCATCTGAGAGTATTAGAATAAATATCTGACTTTTCATTCACCGAGCTCTTTTGAGCTTCTCTTCACAATTTTCCACCTAAAGCATCATTCACAACCATGACTAACACTGAGCCGTTTTTGTTGCCTGCATATGTTGCCATTTTACAGCTTGTGGGGAGGTTTTAGTCATTCATAATATTAGTTTTATTTGAGTTAGATGTTTATGAATTATGCATGTTTAATTCACCTCTTTCACTTCAAATTATTGACAGAACAGACTGAAAGAAATACCTACATTTTACCAGTCATCCCCTCCCAAAATAAAAACAGATACAAAGGGATGGATGATATGATGCAAGGAGGAAAAAAGGAAGGTGAAGACTTGTTGTCTCTAAAAGGGGAATAGCAGAAAGATGTAAAGAATTCAAAGAGAAGGCAACAAAAACACCCACCAGATGCAGCTTAGCACTGGGGATACACTGGAATCTCCTCTGGGGATATTTTTTATCTGAGTTCTCCAAAACTTTCCCTGCTGGAGATTCCACAGTTTCCCAGGGCAAGTTGGTCCAGAGCTTTGTCCAAAGTTCTTTAGAAAACTTTCCTCACAATTGACCTGGATCTTTCCTTGAGGTCATTAATCCTTCCTCTGTGCCCTCAGCAAATGAAAGAACAGTTTATTCTTTGCTCTGTGCAGCTCCCTTTTATGGCTTCTTTTCCTTTATTTTTCCTTTCTTCAGCCTAAATACTTCAGTTTCCTTCAACATTTCCTCACAGGTCTTGTTTTTTAGACCTGGTTCTCATTGCTTTTTCTGAAATATTCTGCACCTCACACCCTTCTTGGAGGACTGTCCCTAAAACAAGACAGAGCAGACCAGCCAACATCAGCACAACTGTACACAACAGCATGAAATTACAATTTTTGTTCATCTTAATTAATTCCTGTCTGTACCTCTCACCATTGGCTACTTTCATCTCAGCAGTTTGTCATTACTGATCTAAATTCATCCTGCAATCACCAAACCACCCAAAGTTTTCCTGCAAACCACTCTGCAGCCCGTGTTCTGTGCTGTGTGGATGGTCCCCATGGACACACAGAGCAGTGTCCTTGTCCCTACTGGATCACTACTAGTGCTTTTCCAGACTGGGTCCTCATCTGGACAAGATTAATCTAAATTCTGTCATTCTTCTGCCATTAACTGGTGGGTGGCATTGGCTCCAGGAGAGATCCCTGGGGAACTCAGCTTGGGACAGTCTCCCAGGTTGATAGTGAACGACTGAGAAATATTATCTCACTACCTTTCCCTTCCTTCCTCTATTTTCAGAGCTGTGGGCAGAAGACAAGGCCACTGGCTGAGCCCTGGCCTGGGAAACTGCTGGACCTTCGAGATAAGGACAGATAAGGTGACAGAAGTTTCTGATAGCTGGACTTTGAAGGTGGTTAAGGAGGTGTTAAGTGAGCAGTGTCCAGAAATCACTGATAACTGGAGAGAAGCACTGGGGGATCTGCCAGGGAGTAGGACCCTGCAAGGCCAACAATGCACAGGTCACTACACCCAGGAACACCATGTAAAGACAAATTACCCAGGTACCAGTGTCAGAAACACCAAGTTTGGTACAGATGTAGCAAAGATGGGCCACATGAAGAAAATATAATTGGGGGTGTTGTTTATTTGGAAGAAGGTTGGGGTGGAGAAAGGGAGGAAGAAAGCACAACACAGCAAAAAGGATTAACAGATGGGGAAAGAGTGAATAAAATAATTATGGGATCAGAAATGCATGCCAGGCAGTCCTGAGCTCATGCAGGCCAATGTACCAAACCTGCTGCCCTCATCACGGAAGCCCAGCCTGTCCCTGTTGTCAGGAGGATAGGGAGAAGAAAGGCTGCTTTCCCTGGAAAATCCAGGAAACATGCAAAGACAGATCAAGCATCCTGGTGCCACCAGGTCCATGCCTGTGTCAAGTCTGATGGCATCACTGTCTTTCCAACAACTTCCTAACACTCCTAATTCTAGACTTGATCAGTTACTTAAGCCTGTTTACAGCATGACTCCACACATACAGTGTGCTGCTGCTCAAGAGTGGGAATTAGGGGCAGGAAAGGCACCTATTGAAGTGAGTATTGTCACTAAAGCCTCCATTCCATCAAACTTTGGCCCAAGGAAAAAAGAAAATTATTTTAAGCTATAGCTTTCTCCTAGCCAAGATTCAGACCCTTCTGAATGAAAAGTTATGTGTTCCTGCCTCTCATTTCCTCTCTTTTTATTCAGACATTTATTTATCATTCAAAACTAGAAACCTGGGGATTAATTTATTCTTTACAGTGTGTTTTTCTTTCTTCCAGATCTTCCATGCAACTAGGAAGTAATACTTGTCAGCTACTAATTTCCCCCCATTCTATTTATATTTGCATTCTTTCTTTCTGTGATAGCTACTTCACTTCACCCTCTGACATTTTATTAGTCCAGAATGGGAAACTCTGGCCCCACTGACGTCAAAAGGAATTCAGCTATCGATTTCACTGGAAATGCAATTTCAAAGAGTGACCTGACAGACTACACAACCCTGTGCCCAGGCTGTCTGCATGGAGGGGGCTGTCACACTCATCACAGATCACTTTCATTTTCCTCTTATCCATCTCTAAATCCAGCTCAAAAATACTCATAAGAATCAATAACAGATTGGAAAGATGTGAGCCTTGATATTAACTATCTGCTCATATAGTTTCTCTGATGTTGGCTTCAGTTACCCATAACTGGGGGTCGAGCTTGGCTGCCAAGTCACTGAGCAACTTCCTCTGTTTAAACAGAGTATATAAGCCTTAGTCTTTTCCAAAGTTCATGACTCTTTTGTAAAGTGTTTTATGATACAGTTGTTATAGAATCCACCATCACAGTGACAGCTACAGACAAGGCTTCACTGTGGGCCTGGCTTCAAGCCCGTTTAATTGAATGGAAGTTTTTCCATCACTATCAGTAGATTTATACATCAAACTGCAGCACACATCCCACTGCAACAACAAGGCTGCAGTGTTTGGAGGGACATGTCTAGTCAGGTTTTTTTCTAGGGAAAAATCAGAGATCAGGAATCTAGCCCCATGCAGAGGATCCACAAATGGCTTCTGCACCTCTGAGGCCCTTCAAACACACTTTGAATGCTTTTTCAGAGTCTTTGGGGTGGTACTTGGCACACGAGCCACGTTTAATCATGAATTCCCACAAAGGGCCCAAACTTCTTTTCTTTCCCTTACATCCATCATTTCCAGAGACTCTGTTCATGTGAGATTTAACACTGACTGCTCAGTATTGAAAGGTGGAGCAACCCATGGAGTGTGATACATCCTTTCATCACAGTGTTAGGTCAGCTCAGCTCAGTAAGTCGTGGCCTTGCAGGAGTAAAGTAAACCTGAGCAATGGTCTCCAAAGGGCTCAGTACAGGCTCTTCTGCACTTCAGGGTGAGCACAGGGACAAACCCCAGCACATCTAATCCTATATGTGACCATGTCACAGCTTTAGCCATTGCCTTCCTGCAGAGAAAACGTTTCACTGTGCTTCCTGACAAAAGGAATACTGTATTTCTGCACGGCAGTGGTTTGTGTATGTTCACCATTTCCTTTGAGATGGTGTGTGGGGCATTTAACTCAGCAAGTGAAGCTCCCCTTGTGCAAAAGAGCATTTGGGAGATGGTGCCATTGAAGGCAATTAAGGAAAAAGCTAAATCAGCACATTTTATCATATGCAATAGTGTGATCTTAAAAATCACAGTACCCTGTGTAGGATGCTGTAAATCAGCTTTTTGATGTCATATTTTTAAATCTCACAGAATACTTTAATTATCATAGAAAAGCATAATCTTGGCCTTAGATATTTGAGATGACTTAGCTGTTTTGTGACTAGATGAGTCACAGTGCATTCACAGTGTCCTTGTCCGTGCAGTTTAAGCTGAACAGCTAGAGGTTCTCAGATGTGACTTACTGCATTGTACAGATCATGTATTAATACATCCTCATACAGCCAGAGCTCTTGATCCCATTCCTTTAGGTTCAGATTCATCTTTTTTAGTCTGACTCCAAGAAGTGACCAATGCCAGATGCTGCAGAACAAGGACTGGACAATTTCAGAGCATGCTGGACAAGAGGAGAGCTTTTCCCCAACATTACTTTGAAGCACCAGTTGGCCCCAGTTCTGAAACATGTGGGGGAAGAGAAGGGGCGAGGCTGCACTTTCATAAATTCCCCTTAACGTAGATCTGAAATGGTGTTTTTCAATTCTCATATGAATGAAGAATTATTTTTTCTCCTATTAAAAATCAAGGAAAAAAATCATTGTGAATCAAAAGTTTTAGGACATTAAAAGGAGAAGAAAATCTGTGGGGTGTCTGCCAGGGCTCAGCTAATGCTGAGTGTCCAGTGCCCATTTGCCCTGGTCATCTGCTTTCCTAAAGCTCCCCTGAGCACTCCTTGGATAAAAGCATCTGGTTTTCCAGCAGTAACCTGTAAATTCCTTGGGCCTGAGCGAGTTTAGCAATTGCTCTATTTTATTTGCTATGTTTCTGTTTTTTAAAGTAAAACAGCCTGTACTTCAAAATCCCATTGTAGTGGATAAAAACGAAACAAGATTAATATGGAAGAGCATATTAACATGCCAATTCAATTAGAGTGTAATCAGCCAGAACTGTTACTTGTTGAAATCACGTCAACAACAATAATTCACCCTTCCCCTTCAGATTACTCTGGTACTTCCATCTTCTTGTCTAGGACTTTGAAAGAGAGACCACCTCCCCCCTGCCCCTTTCACACTGAAAGCAGGGAATGAAACACAGATGTGTTAACCATTCTAAACCAAGGAATGGTGGAAAATGGTAGGAAAAAAGAGGACAATGCTGTTCCTGACCAATCCACGATGCCCTTCCAGAGCAGGATGAGACCCTTGGGCAGGCTGGACCCACTTTTCCTGGTATAACTCCGAGGCTGCCAATGCATTCCCTAATTTATGCCAGTCACAAGAGAAGGAGGCCCACTCCTGGGAAGATTTATCTGCAATTCATTTAGGAGAGAAGCGAGTCTTCCCTCTGACCTAATTGAAAACAGGCAGCCTCCTCCAAATTGTGCACTCTAACCCGTTGGTGTGCATTAACAGAGGAAATTGGAGTGGAACAGGGTTCTGAGTTGTCATTAATTTCCTGCACTCAAAGGTCCATATGTCAGCTGTTTATCTATATCTATATCTATGTGTCTCACTCCCATTGTTCTTCTTCTCTAGGCAGAAATTTGACTTCAGGTAAAGTACAATCACCAGGAAGTTTTTTTCTGTTCCAATTCATGGCAAGTGTGCAGAAAGGTGCTGTGTTTCCAAAAGGCACCTCAGAACATATTGTTTGTTTGTTTTTAAGAATAAAAAAGCTCTTAATGCCAAAAGGTGACCAAAGAGTTAATATTGCTCATCATTTTCCTTTTTTCTCTCGCAGTCTCACCATGTCCCGGCAGGGCACTGTTTCAGTGCTGCTCCTGCATTTGTGTCTCTGCTTTGGTGGGACCACTGTGCCCATGTCCCCAGGCAGAGGCTGTGCCTCAGAGGGAGACACCCTGGTGTGACTGTTGGTGGCCCACTTGGAAACACCTTTAAGGATGTGGGGATTTTATTGTCCTTGTGTTATGAAAACACCATCACAACTTCTCTGTTTTTTTCTCTTGTTCTCTATTTTTTTTTTCATTTTTTTTTAAGATTTTGCTAGACTTCTCTCTTTCATTCAAACCTGGGACATTTGTACCCACTTGAATACATACATAAAATGCTGCTCTTCTTAATTTACCCTACAGCTCCTCTAAAACCAATCACTCTCAATATGAGCCTGCAAGGGGCCTTACATGTTGCTTTCATGGAATCACAGAATGTTATCAAGCCTGAACGAAAAACAAATTCACAGTTCTTAGGAAGGTGTTGCATGCACCTGATTGAAAAAGAAGACAATGTTTTCTGTCCTTTAGATTTGAGCTCACAGCTGGATAAGGACATGTGACTTTACCAAATTCCTCCTCACAATGCTAGTGTGAAAAAAAAAAGAAGGTTAAAAGAGATGTTAGAATGAATGGAGAAGTTTTCTTCCCTAATTGCAGCATGAACTTGTATGTGCTTATTTCTATAAGCAAATATCCAGTAGAAAAGTTGGGTTTTTTTCTAATATAAAAATAGCTTTGGTCCAGATCTTGTCTATCTACAGCTTTGAACCTTCAACAAATAGCCAACAGGATGAGGGTGAGAAATTCCCTCTTCAGTCAGCAGCTTCAGGAGGTTAAATCTTACCAAGTAATATCTGCTCTGAACACAGAGTTACATTAAATAATACAAAAACAGCAATAAAACTTCCAGACAGTATTTCAAGTCTGTGTTTGCAATTTCAGTGACAGAGTGTGTATTCCCAGGTCTCAGTCCTGGGAACACTCAAGCAGTCAATTAAGTTAAGAGTTATATGAAAGTCACCACAGGATTTGGAAACCTGATTGTATCTATCTGATCACATATTGAATGTGCTTAAGCAGAAATAGAAATGACTTTTAATTGCAATCAGGCGACTGTACATCTCAAAGTCACTGCAATATGCTAATGAGTATGCTAATGTCCCCCAGCATCTGCTGCTGCAGTGATGGAGAGAAAGACAGAGAAACTTTTTGGGCGGCATGAAAACCACAAAAATTAACTTCTCAGCTTCCCTGAAGACAGCAGAAATCTGGAATCCAGGCTCTTGCCCTGTCCCATTGTGTAGCAGCCAGGCCCTGGGAATTGTAATCCCTGGATGTCTACTGAACTGGAGGGGTTCCCAGGCTCAGGAAAGCTCTGCTGTAGCCATGGAGGACATCTCAGAGCTCCCCTCACAGCCTTTGCTGCAGAGCCTCTTTTAGGGTTTTGTGCCCTCAGACAGAGTAGTTGTGCAATGCAAGTACCAAAAGAGAGTCTGCTGGAAAATCGTTGCTTATCAGGTGGCATTTCTGGAAAGCAGCAGAACTGGGGGCCCCATTTCAAGGCTGGCATGGACCACTGGAACAGATGATGCTTGAATTATTACCTGTGTGCTTTCCAGGTCCGGTAATGCATGTGGAAAAGGGAACCTGCCCTCACTGCTGTGGTTAACTGCAGAGTTATTGAGGGGAATTTTAAAACTATTTGTCAGGTGGAGGTTCGGGGGAGAAAAAGGGGCAAGAGATTTAAAGCAAGTCTGCTGGGTGCTGGCCAATCACATAGACCAAGAATTGGAAGTGGGTGGTCTTGGAGCAGAGCCAGTCGAAATAGGGCCAGGAGATGGTGTCATCCTTGACTTTAACACACTCATATTTTGGATTTCTAGCAAGGGTTATTTTTTCTCTTCATGCTCAACATAAACATCTCTCTCATTTTCTAAACTCTGTGGGATGAGTGTTCCACCTGTCAGGTGCAACACATTTGACCAGAAAAATCACAGCAAGTTCCTAGAAAGTAGGAAAAGAATAGAAGCAGGCCCAAGAGAAAGAATCACACCTGCCAAGTTGTCCAACTAGGAGGAAACTTGGCATGGGATTCTCAGAAAGGTGTGTAAAAGAATCTTGAAAATTAGAAAATAAATCAGCGTGACATCTGTGGGACCTGCCCACACACTGAGCTTTGGAACCTACCTAAATGTGTTTGCAGGACTGCTGTAGAGTGGGTGTGAGGCTTTGGTATCATCCCCTTAGCTGATACCAAAGTTTTGAGCAGAGCAGTTTGACATTTTCCTAGCAGTAGGAGGATTTTTTTTTTTTTTTATGTATTCTTTTTTTTTTCCAGTTGGGTTTGTTAAGTCCTTATAGGTTTTGCAGCTCTGTAGAACTGTTGCCAAAATCTGATTCTAGCTGAGCTGAGCTGTGCCCTGTGTCCCTCTGTTGGTGCTGCAGGGCTCTCCCCAGGCCATGGGTTTCCAGATGTGCCTGCCACTGCTCAGTTTTGCCCTGGGTTGCAAACCCATTTTAAAGATTTTAAATTGTAGTGACAGGATAAGGGGGAATGGCTTCAAACAGACAGAGAGTAGGTTTAGATTGGATATTAGGAAGAAATTCTCCCCTGTGAGGGTGGGGAGGCCCTGGCACAGGGTGCCCAGAGAAGCTGTGGCTGCCCCATCCCTGGAAGTGTCCAAAGCCAAGTTGGAGCAACTTGGGACAGTGGGAGGTGTCCCTGCTCATGGCAGGGAGTGGAACTGGGTGATCTTTAATGTCCCTTCCCACCCAAACCATTCTGTGATTTTATCTTAAATGACCAGACTAAATAAAGAGCATTTCAGAAGACCTGACTGGATGCTGCTTAGGGCTAAGAAAATAAAAGTGATTTTTCAGTACAACATCCAAGCAAAGCAAATCAGCTCAAAATCCCTCTGAACTGAACTAAGTTATGAAAGGTTTCAAATTAATTTCTTCTGTGAGAGAAAAAATCAACCCCCCAAAAAGGCATTATTTTCTGCATGAAATAACCTCTACACCTTGAACAAAATGCTGATTCCTTGACTTTTGACAGAAAAAAAACGAAAAGGAAAGCAAGGCATTAAAAACTGCACGAAGAAATATCCCTTTTTTTGAACCGTTTCAGGGCAGAAAGGACTCACTGGCATGTGGGTAAATTTAGTTCTTCTCCATCTGCTTGAGGAGAGTTGACTCCCATCTCCCAACCTTCAGGCAGTTTTAAGAATCTTTTTCCCAGATAAATGTATTTTCCCCAAACAAATGCACCAACCCAGACAGTTCTAAAGCTACTGATGATTCCAGAAATATTAAGGCCACATTTTTCAATGAATTTACTATTTGACTATATATATATATATACACACACACATCTACATGGCTCTGCCCTAGTCTAGCACAGAATCTTCTTAATATCACTCATCCAATGTGTTACATGTCTATTTTTAAACTTCTTTCCCATGCTCTGAACAGTGAAAACAAGTAAGTCCAACCAAACTGGTGTCTGTGAAGTTGGGTTTAATACGTCTTTCTTCATCCACCAAAGACTTTCAGTGGTACCAGCAAACCAGTGGCTCCCAGCAAACACGAGCCAGAGAAAGGACACGACATTTACGGGCTCACAGATGCAAAACACAGATGTAAACAAAATCTCCTTCAGCAGCAGAGAAAGCAAAGGCCAGTCTGTGTGGAAAGATAGTTTTAGGTGTTGGCAGCTAAATCAATCTTTAGATGTTGCTGAGGTATTTATAGAGCTTCTGGAAAGGGATTTGAAAATATGCCATAATTAAACATTTGAACTGGAATAATGTTATGATAAACGATCATATGGAGATCCCAAACACCTTAAATAGTCACTCTGTGCTACTAAACCAGAATGTTATTGGCTCTGATCTTGATTTAATGTCCTCAAAAGAGGCTCTAAAAACAAATGTGGGACAGAGAAAGTCAGGCATCAAGTTTTTATTTCAGAATTCAAAAGCCTAATGAGGTAAGGAAGCTACCAAGAGAACTATAAAAGGAAAGGCAAAAGGTTGAACAGTCAACAGACTCACAGAAGAGGTGGTTGCAGATGTGCATGATACACAACACAGGGCAACTGCTGAACTGGCTAATTAAATGTTAATCAAAACCTTTCAAAATAGAAGCAAATAAAAAGGGATAATTCCTTTTCCTGTACTTCATCAGATGGCAGAGGGAAAGCCCATCAGATGTGAGGAGGCTGATGGTGCTCAGCTTCTGTTCTGGCATTGAGGTTTTGATGAGGAGTGCACTTTTTGCCAAAACAATCTGTGGTCCCCCACACAGATGCAGCTGGACTGGCATGAAGGGCCAATGTGTGGGTGGTAAAAGGTACCTTCCTTTGGCCTTTTATGAATTCCTTTCTACTACAGACACATGCTAACTTTCAGAATGACTGGGTGAATTTTGGAAGAGCAAAGAATCTGGAATGAATTTGAAATCAAAGTGGTGAAGGACAGTTAAAACTTGAACATTCTGGCACATCCTCACTTGGCATGACTGCTTTTCAGTGCTGGAGGAACTGTAACAGTTTACATCTCCTAAGAGACTTAATAGATATTCCTTCTTCTACAACTATAAATAACCAGCATTTTGGCCTAAACTGCTTTTAGAGGTGGGATGGTGGGCAGGTCTTTTGGAGTCAAATGCAGCAGTGACAGATGAACGCTGTGCTGAAGATGCAAATGAATTTTTCATGGGCAACCTTTTCTCTCATCTTCTTTTCTGACAAATTCAGGACACTATTTTTTGAAGCGTCCATCTGGACACAGCTTTTCTCTCTCCAAAATAAAGGCATGGGGTCAACCAGGTTTCCCTGTCCTCCAAAGAGCCACTCAAAAAAAAGCAAACAAATTGGGGAACCCAAACAGCAAGGTAAGAGAAATCTGTCTTCCCTCAATACACACGCCAAACAAATACCCTGACATCATCCTCATTCACCACACAAAATCTATAGCAAGAGCAAACACCCTTTTCCTTCCTTTTAGTTCAGCTTTAACTATGCAGAAACCAACCCTAACTCCCCACAGGAGGGATAGTCTGTGTATGTTTTCCTCTTCCTGTCCTATAAATAATCTGAGTTTTACATCATTGTCAATTACACCATCACTGTTTTCCTTAACCTCCTGTGGTCCTGTTATTTACAGCAAGTAAATAACAAGTAAGAACAAGAAAATAACTCAGCATAAGTGGTGCTGACCTCAGTGGGCTGAATCCTGGCATGAAGATTTGTGCTGGGCAAATGAAGGCATCCAAGTGTGGATCCTAAAGAAACCTATACCTTTAGAACATGAACAGTGCTGCAGGAGTATTATCTGAATTCTCCTGATTTCTGTGTACAGAGGCAGCCTCTGGTTTAGTGTCACATTCATATCATCTTTACACTGTGGTTCAGATACATAAACCAAACAGATTTTGTAAGCATAGGGAATAAAGCTAAATGGAACAGTTATTCTAGCACAGTATTATATACAGTAGCATCCTGAATAATTCCATATGTTGGTGTCTCAAAGAAGTGAAATCAATCACTCAAAAGCAATTGGTCCAGTGAAATTGTGAACGTGTGTGTGTGGAAATAATAAAATATGAAGGCCTTTGACTGCTTCTGTGATTTTTTTAAGAGCTGCCAGACATCCTTTGTTTGGGGTGGGCTGTTCAGTTACCATCCTGGCTCTGCTTAAACTGTCAGACTTTCACTTGTGAATTAACAAGTCTTTTTACAAGAAGCTGATGTGGCACATTTTCACTTTCCCTTAATATGTCTGTGTTTATATATATATATATGTATATGTATGTGTTTGTGTATATATCTGTATCAAATAAATATCTATACGTGTCAAGATGAACTGCACTGTGAAATGCCTTCTTGCATGGAGTAGTGACGAGGTTTCAGGGCCTGGCAGGATGTTAAAGCAATATTCTGCACAGCAGTGACAGGATGCACCCTGAGCTGCAGCTCCTTTCCCCCGGGACAACATGGATGATCTGTGTTTCCTCATGGAACCAGTTAAAAGAGAGCTAAGTCCAGGAGAGGCCGCCACCTCACCTGAACTCTCTGACAGATGGAAAAGCTCAGGCACAGTTTTGATGTGGCTCCTGCTTTGTTGATTCTTCTGTTTTCTCTCCACAAAGCAAAGCAGGGTCCAGGTCCAGGTTGCAATGAACACTCTCAGCACAGGAGATATTAGTAATTAGACAAAAGAGACCCTCAGAGTGTGTCACCGGTTTTGGGAAACTCCTCTCAGTTTAACCACCAAGCACTCGGTTTTATGGATAACCCTAATGTCAGCTACAAATAATCAGCTGGTGAATGAAAGCTTTAACCAAGAGAGGCTATGAGCATAATAAGGAAAATAATATTAATCAGGACCATGTTCAGCTTCCTGGTGCTTTTGATGGTTTCTCACCAGGCCTGTTTAATGTCCAACTCTGCAGCAGGGACGGAGTAACTGGAGGGCATCCCCCAGCCCCAGCAAGAGGAGTAGAGCTGGGGCTGGGACTGTATCATGCCAGTCCTGCATCACGCTTTCTGGAAAGACTTGTGCAGCTTCAGTAGCTTTCAGTGATGGGGCACTATGGTGAACAGGATGCTGCTTCAGCTCCTGAATAGGGAGGACACTGTGCTGTGCCAATCAAACTAATCAGAGCGTGTTGGTCTCTAGCTTCTGTAACAATTGTGGGGGAGCTGGGCTCCTGGGTGAGGAAACAGGGACTTTGTGGAATGCAGAGAAAGGAGATCTAAACTCCCAGTGCAGCTGAGACATCGAACTGGATCTGAGGATGCAGATGAACAGCAGCTCAATCACACCCTACACAAGGCTAAAGGCAGAGGCTCTGTCCTGTTTCTAGTGCCTGGTGGCAGTGGGCATATCTGCACAAAGGCTTCAGCAGCTGCCTCTTTGCCAGCAGCCCAGGAAGGAGCAGGGGCAGCTCAAGGGGTCAATGAGGTGGCTGTGGTGGCCAGGGAAAGGCAGCCCATATTCCCTCATGGCAGGGTCTGCTCCCACTGACATGTGGGGACTGATCTCCCTGGGGGCTTGCTCTGCAGTTGATTATTTGAATGTTACTGTCACCACTGCCCTGTTTCTGTGACAAGAGTAAGTTGGTGTTAAGGCATTTCCAAAGCAGTAACCAGAGGATATTTTTAACTGACTTGTGCTCACAGGAAAAATATAGCCACTTTTATTTAAATACAACCTAAAATTACTCTGCCCACGTTCATGGGGCATGTCAAGTGGGATGTGTGATCTAACTTGAAGCCAACATGTCCTACAAGCACCATGACATAGCTATATATGGTGGAGCATACATTTTATATGAAAATTCCTGTGCTGAGCATGAAGTGAATGGCTTTGCCACACTCGATTCTCAGAGGTGGAACACCATAAAATCAGCTCTTAAAGAGGCTTCTGACCTCTTTGCTGCCACACCATGATGTCCAAAACAACACTCTCCTTCTGCATGCAGCAGTTTGAGATCTCCTTGCCATGAGGGTGATACCTTGGACAACACAGAGACCTTTCCCTTTGGGTCAGATGGGAATTGGCACCCTGGGTGGCCAAGGAGGGGCACAGCTGCCAAGCCACTGCCCTTGCTCTGAGGGCTCTGTCAGACAAACAGGAATGATAGCAGGGGCCCAGGGGGGCTCAGTCAAACTCATTTCTGTGACTAGAATCCTTCACAGCAACTCCTTCCTTCTGCTTGTTCAGGAAAAAGATACCATTATACTTGTACTATCCCTATCAAACTCATGGTGATCTGAAGCAGAAATCATAAACAGGTTGGAGAAATCATCCAGAGACACACACACACACAATGCACCGTGGAGGGATTTTTCAGGCTTTGGTGACAGCAGACATTTGGATTCAGAAACATTTGCCAGGGGCCATCACTTGCTGGGAAGGCTGAGACCTTTCTGTTCTCTTTTAGGGCAGCCTGGTGTGTGTGTGGCTGTGCAAGGCCCCAAGTTACTGAAACAAGTGTGGTTTATGATCCATAGAATCACAGAAAAGATTTGTTCGGCTTCATTTTTGTCTGTATTGTTGCTGTGAACTCTTATACGGGGGTGGATCTGGACCATCATTTACAAAGACTTTATATTCATATTTTTAGTGTATGAGTTCCTACACATTAAATGAATGTTGGTTGAGAAAAAAAAGGCATGAGGAGATGGAGAGGAAGAGTGGCTCAGCCTTTCATGTGCAGAGGAGCCCTGGGTGCTGTGCTGTGCCCTGTGACAGCCTGCAGAGCCTCTGACAAATGGGCTTTGACAGGAGCGAGTGACAAAAGCAAGAGCTGGTGCCTGAATTTTAAGAACTCTCTGCTATTTCCCTCCCTGTTTCAGGAAGGCTGTTGTCAGACAGCTGCTTGATGCAGAGCAGACCAATCCATTACCTAGTCCCTGTGGGGATCGGAGCGAGAGGAACACAAGATCCTGCAGGATCCAGCAGGATCCAGCCTGCCCTGTGGCTCCTGTCCACATCACATCACATCTGAGGTGCCTGGTAACCCTCATCCAGCCTCTTGCCTCACCTCAGTGCCAGTGGGTCGTCTCCCACCATGAGAGCTACATGCACTTCATCCACAAACAGGCCCTGCCTGATTTCCCCAAGGAACTTGAGGGGAAATTCCCTCCAAGCATCTGTAAAACTAATTTAGACTTTTCCTCCTCGGCCCCCACATAAATGTTCCTGTTTTGCAGGGCCTGCAGAAAATAGACATCACTTTTGGATGTGGAGAAGACAGTTTATCACACTAACCAGCATTAGCTCCCTGTTACCCTACTCTTCTCCACTTGTTGGTTGAAGGTTGCAGTATCTTTGGGAGAGGAACCACCTTGATCATTGCCATTTGCACAGTACTGGGCACAAATTCCTCACTGCTCCCTGGGGAAGTCTTCCAGTCACTCCAGCTACCAACATACTGTGGTAAAGCAACATGCTGCTCCCTCACGGGGCTTCAGCTGGGACAGGCATTCACGGTTTGTTCCTCTGAAATCCTGTTCTGTTTCCTTCCAAATATTGAAAGAAACACTATTTTAACTTCAGGCTCCTTAACTCTTTCCCACACCTTGGGGAATCTTCCCAAAGAAAGGGTTCCCAAATCCTGATGATCCTGGTTAGCATCGTCCATCCCTTACTGCCGAGCTGAGGTTAGGATTCATCTTAGGATTCAGTTTAGGGTTCAGAGTGAACCCAGGGCTGCTGTTGGAGAGGGGCTTGAAAGGGACTGCCCAAGGGAAGGGTGGGTTGGTGGAGAGCTTGGCTGTGAAACCGATTTATCTGGAATATATCTGTGGGACCTTGTCTAGCAGTCTGCCTTCCACCAGGGCTGCAGCTGAGACAGAAAGTGCAGTGCTGCTTTTGGAAAGGGGCCACCTCAGCAAAGTCTTGGCTGCAAGTCAAAGGCAAATAGCTCAGGTCCTCCTGTTCAGGTGCTCCTGCAGCATAGTCCAGACGCCACACTGAGCAACTGGTGCAAACCTGGAGCAAAACTGAACCAGTTTGTGTCTACCATTTTTGTCCATTTGAGGACACACATGGAGGGAGTGCTCAAGGGAATCTGGCAAAAAAGGATTTTCCCAGTTGCAGCTTGGGAGATGGTATCTTCCCTGTCCCAGGGCTGTGTGGAGCACGAGATGTTTCCATACAAGTGGAAGCTCGAGAGTCAGGAAAGCTGCTGGGAGAAGTGACTGCTGTATCTCAACACACAATTTTTTAAAATACAACCTACTTCAGCCTTGCTGCCAGCACCCCTCGTGGGGCCAAGTGCCTGAAGCTTAGAGGAAAAAGAGGCTGCAGCTCCGCAAAGACAAGGCAGCTGTTTGCAGCTGCTGCAGAGGAGGAAATACAGGGTATTTCAGAGTGCTTGCTCTGCCCAGCCATATGGCATCTCCACTTTTTGGAACGAATTAATCATGTGCAGAGCTTTCAGACTCTTCTTCAAGCCAGGCTCAAGTACAACCTGAAGTCTAAGACTGATTCTGTGAGGGCCCTGAGGCTGCCAGTGGGGTCTTCCTAGCTCACGTTATCCTGCTCCACTGCTCCTCATATCCCTGCTTGATAGGGTGTGCTTTTAACTAAAAAAGTGCTAGTTCACATTTTGGAGTTTTGGGGGGTTTTATTTTGGATTTGTTTTATTTTGGTTTACTGTTTGGATTTTTTTTTTTTCCCATGGCAAAGGAAACCAGTCCCGATGCAGGAGAAGCACACACGAACCTTGAATTCATATTTACAACATATGTTTTTCAGGATTGGAGCTAACACAACTTTTTCTTAGATAGTGGCAGCCCTGCATCAATTAGGAGGGTGTACAGTCCAGTAGGATCTATCTGACAGACGTGTCCTGGGGTTTTAAATTGTCTGCCAAAACCCACAAAGACGCTGTGTGGCTCCTGTATGTCAGTTATTCTGTGTCCTCCTGTGCTGAAGTACAAGATACTGAGGAAACTCGCCAAGATTAAAAAGTAGGAAAAACAGGCAAGGACAGTCATTAAAACGCTTAGCACCTCCCGTGAATGCAATTTGCATCTCACTTGCGTTGTAGAAAGACTAAGGTAATTTCTCACAGTGACAGATGTAAATGAGATGCGTCCCCGCTTTACACATAAAGAGAGGGAAATAAAGATTGTAAAAGCCCTGTTTTCGTGCCTAGTCCCAGTACTCCTCTTAGAGATAGCAAAGGCTGCTGCTGGGTTTGTGCCTTTGGAAGCACAGCAGGAAACACCTGGTGGGATACACATCCAGCCTGGACCCCTGAGAGAACGATGACTCAGAGTAAAACCTCTCCTGTGGCATCCCTGCTGTGTCCCCACCCTGCTCCCGCATCGAGAAATTGCAGACGGATCCTCCTCATCATGGAAACTGTTCTTCCACTGGAAATCAAATTGCTATTTTCCTACCAGCGCAGAATTTAGGCTCGCCTGTGCTTCCCTCACGATCTCTAACGGGAAACAATGATAGAAAAAGTTGTGCCTGACTCATGTCTCATGCCTGAGAACCCACAGTGCTGGGAAGAGCTGCGCAGGCAGTCAGGGAGAGATGTTGGAGGTGGGTTTAGGAAGGTTTGCATACATCTTCACACAGCCTCTTGTACTGCATGTACTCATGTACTGCAAACCTGTTGTGTCCAGATGGGCCCTGAACTTTCTTCTTGTCCACACAGCCCCAGAACAGCTTAATTTTGTCCATGCCTTTGCTCTGCCCTTCACTACCCCTGGTAAGCCACACTCTGGCCCAGGGGATCTTGTAATCTAAACAAGACAGAATGACAAACAAGACAGGAGCATGTCCTCTCAGGAGAGAGGGATATGGGCTGATGGATGAGGGGAGGGGAAGGGATTGATTGCAGAGAAAGGTTTTATGGCAATCCTTGGCCTAATAAAACTAAAATAGGGCAATTTCTTATTCTGAAATCTGTCAGTGACCTTTGGCAAATCAATTCGTCTTTGTCTGTGCCTCTAGTAAATGGGAATAATACAGCCTTGCTGTCTGGAAAACCCTTGGCAATTCTCACATGAAAGATGCTTTATTGGTACCAGTATCATCCCTCATTGCCATTAGCATGATAACAGATCTATCACCTAGCAACAGAGCAGCAACTCTCCCCACTCCGGTTGGCCTCCTATTTTACTTTAATTTTGGCTCTCTAGCAATCTGCTTTTCATTTCAAGAGGTTTTACAGCCTATGACTGTTCTTCTTCCCTTTCCCTGCTGCAGACAAGCACATCTGCCATATCCCAGTGATGGAGTCCTCCTTCACTCCCCTCCTTTCACCCCTTCCCTGGCCCTGTCATCCTTGGGAGCAGTGAGAGCATCACCATCAGCTGACAGAGCAAACAACATTTTGCCTCTAAGGCACTCCAGCAGAAGTTTGGAACTTTAAAATGTATGTATGAGCTTCATGCAACCTTAGAAATATAACTATTTATCAGATGCACACAAATTACAGAGGAAAAAGTGGTGATCTGGAATCCTTCTCAAATTTTGCAAAAGCAGCCATTTCCCCTGACATTCCAGGCATCGGC
The DNA here is from genome assembly GCA_013400695.1 of Neodrepanis coruscans. Lineage (NCBI taxonomy): Eukaryota > Metazoa > Chordata > Aves > Passeriformes > Philepittidae > Neodrepanis > Neodrepanis coruscans. The sequence continues at coordinate 1,179 of VYZS01065651.1, read as the reverse complement.
TTCAAGAATGAAGTTGCATGTATGTAAGTAACACCAAACACTGAAGATCAAGAGCCTTGCCAAGCCCTGTGGTGCCTTTAGACACGTGACATGAGCAGTCCTTCCACCCTCAAGTTGTGCATAGACTAACCTAAAGCACTGAAACCAGCATCAGCAAGAAATTAGAGAGAGAATCAAAGGGAAAGATAAGGATAGTAAAAGCATGGTCCTGTCTTATCCACAAAAGTCATTCCTAATATTTATTTTTTATCTAAGATAGTTTTAATATCATTACTTAAGGGAAGCAGTTTCAAAACAACCCATAACCAAAATCTCCAGTGCTTGAATCTCGTCCAGAACTAGAGTCCAAGATCAGATCTACTGATTGATTACTGTGTACCTTACCCTCCCCTGAGTGCAGTGAAGCAACACCCATCTCCTTCAGATGGGGATTTGAGCTAAACACACTTCGTTATTTTCCTACTTTCTCTCTTTTTCCCAGAGAGATCTCTCTGTTTTGAGGGAGAATGATCCTGTAGCTTAAAACAAGGAGACTGTTGCTTGCACTGCTACTTTATCCTGCTGGGCAGCAGGAGGTGAGATCTGGGAGCTCTGGCTTCTCTCCTTGGGAATGACTGCTATAAAAGAGCACTGTCCCCAGGCATGAGTCTGACACTGCACAGCAGGATAACGTGGGATGTTTATTGCCGGGCACAGCCCGTGCTGTTCCCTCCTGGGGCTGTAAGGCAAAGGGATCGCTGCCATTCTGTGCATATGCAGCTCCTTTCAGGGGAAAGGACAGGAGGGAGCCTGTCTTTCACACGTTTGTGTGTGCCGGTGCTGGGGGGGAAACCCCCCCTTTGTGCCTCAGAAGATGCCTAGCAGGAGAAGCACAGATCACAGAGCTGGCACATCCATCATCATTAGATTTCCTCTGAGAGCAAACTCTGTTAGAACCACTGTTTTTTCCACAGTGTTTTTTGCTTTAGAGTGAATTATGTTTCTTTCTTAAAGGCACTCCGGCCTCGTGTGTGGAAAGAAATGATGTTTTTGGTGTCTCAGGTGGCTGTCAGGTTCCATTCTCCAACCTCGGCTTTCCCCAGTCTCTGCAGGCTGCTGCTCAGAGCAGCAAGTCCTGGCAACTTTCTCCCCATTCTCTGTGTCCCAGAGAAGCAAGAAATAATGCAAAAACAAAACCCA
>VYZS01065641.1:7960-18508 GCA_013400695.1 Neodrepanis coruscans | reverse complement strand
TTGCACTTCAAAAGGTTCAATCATTGCCTCATCTTCTGACATCTGGCTTCATTTTAGTGACCTAATTCGATACAGTATGATATAATCCTTCAGTCCCAAATGCTGCTTCATCATCCCAGATGATATTTTTGCCCTCAACCCCTGAAAATTAAATCGCAGGATCATGTTTTCTTAATTATAAATATAAGCTGGGAAATGGCTTTTTTTTAAAGTGATTAGGTTTTTAGTTTCATTTACTATTTGGTTAAAAATTAAGTATCAGTATTGCCTCTTAAAATTAATTCACTTTACTAGTAAGTGAAATAAGTAGATCTCCTTGATTTTTCTGTTTATTAAAACTCATCAATGAGGCCATCAGTAAGTATTTATATTCATAGGATTGGTTTTGATTAGTAAGAGGAGAAAGGTGTAGTATGCATAGTACTACAGAATGTGTCCGTTTAGAGACAAACTTATTGAGATTGAATACGCAGTGTGCTTGAGCCAATCTTATATTTGTAGGTGTGTACTGTCTTGTAGTATTTTTGCTTTACTGTCTTGTATTGCTATAACTAATAATTACCTGTAAAAGTGAGATTGCTTGGAAGCAAATATGTAGATCCAAATTCTTCTGGCCTTTAAATAGACTGTGAGTTTAAGGCTGCTGCACACAACAAAATACTTGTCCTATATGCAGCAGTAAGTGTACCCTCTAACTGCACGCATAATTGGCCCACCTGAAAAAAATAAAAATAAAACCAAAACCGATTTTTTGCATTGTTAATTAACCAAGCAGCTCAAATGATGCTTCAGAAACAAACCTCTGCTCATTAGTTCACGTAGGACCTTTGAACTTTAAACAAAGCTCTCTTTCATCTGGTGTTGCTGCAGCAGTTGTTTGTCACATTGTTTAGCTGTGAATCACAGCTAATTCTGATCCAGAAAGACTAACAGTAGAAGTGCAAGAAAGGGAAATACGGCAGTAGTTTTCAGAGAAGCGATCTAATGGTGCCATCGTTACATTTAAGGAGCTTGATACTTTTTTGCAGAAGCTCATAATACTTTAAAAATACCTCAACAGGTTGATGACAATTTTGTAGGAATCCTTCATTTTTTGAAGGCTAATTCACTTCAAGAACTTCCAATAAATCCTCATGAAGAAAATGAAAACTAGAGGAAAGAAGAAATTTAATAAAATTTGGTGTGGTGGGACATTTGGGCTTTTTATTTCTCCTTGGTTTGTTTACGAGTATTTATCTCTTTTTTCCCAAGAAAAAATTTATAAGCAAACTGATGCTGCCCTCATCCCCAACCCCCACCCTCCCTTGTGAGGATAATAAAGAAAAATCCTAACTTAGACATGAGCACACCTTGTAATATAATCACTGTGGGATGGACTAAAAAGCAGAGCCTATGTTGTTTAAAGCTAGAATTAGACTAGGGATTTTTTTTAACTCTTTCGAATAGAAATGCTGTGGTATCTTTAATTGTAGTATTTGAAATTGCTAGTTTTTATACATGTAGTGAACCCCACTGCTGCAGTTTGAATTGGGGAAATAAAAGAGGTGGATGGTCAGAGACTGAAGAGAATCATATTTAAATTCAGAATAATCTTTCTCCATACAAAATTTATTCTTCATCTATGCCATGTGATGGCAATTTGAACCTTGACATTTTCCTCATACTGATGTCACCTGTTGAGATTTGACTATGTAATTAGATGGTCCTCAGCTACAAAGTATTATATTGCCCCAAGGACAGGATATCTGCTTTGGTTAGTACCAACAGAAAGCAGAGGTGAAGGGTAAAGAGACAAACCCAAAATGTAGAAAAAGGATCTGAGCTTGTTGGTTTTGTGGCAAGGGTGAGAAACGTAGCTGCTGTTTCTGCGATGTATTCAATGAAACTATGACTACTCCTTCTTAGTAGTACCAATTCTCACTTTCCAAATTTCTGATGTGGGAAAAGTCTTTAACAAAGCCAAGCAGTTCTTCAGTCCTCTTTCTTAGCAGTCTTGGTTCATTATTTGTTAGTGGATCTATGAAATGCCTTTCTAAGTTCTCATGTCAATGATTTAAAAAAAGACAAACAAGCAAACACAAAAAAAAATCCCCATTTTCATCCCAGGTGTGAAGCATGTGAACAAGTGAAAGCAACTTTTTTACATAGGAGTGACAATAAGTCTTTTGCTTTCTTTTATGATCTCTGCATTTGTACTGTTTTGGTAACATCGCAAAATCAGTACCTAAAGGTGTGTGCATGTTGTAGAGAAATTAATGTGAACGTTGTCATCAGAGGTACTTGAAATAGCGTAAGAACAGTCATTGTGATATCAAACATAGAATAAAGGTTATACTTCATGAAATTGGCACAAAGTACCTCTTAGTGAAAGCAGGGCATTTCTTATTGATACCAAAAGAAAGGCCAGACCTTAGCTAGCTAGTAAGCAATGTGCTTGCATAGCTATACTCTTGATTCAATTGATTCCAAATTATAACCAAAGACTTTGAACCACTAGAAGCAAGTATTTCCCAAAATGGAATTGCACATTGAAATACAAGGTTAATGACCCTCAACTTTGCAAATATGTAACTCTTTGTGTGTGGTTTTTTTCTATACTTCCCAATTGTTCCCTTCTTTTTATGGGTTTTTTATAAGTTTTGAAAGTAACAGATTGAATATTTTGTTGGCAACTCTCCAGATGCCTGAGAGGAGCAACAATTTGCATATTAATTTGCCTTGCTTGTACATATATTTGAAATCTCCATTGCATACAAATGAAACTTTACCAATAATGCATTAAGAGCTTTCACCATGTATTAGAGGATGGAAAAAAAGAGACAAAAATACTTTACCTGACATATTTTACCTGACAGCAATTTTACTGTCTTTGAAGGTTATACTATATATTTTTCTCCTCTCTGATGCTTTTGCAGTAGTTAAAAACAAACAAAAAAGAAAACGAAAATAATACAGAGGTTTTTCCTCAAAAAAATCTGTATAGGTGATGTTGATGATAATTTTTTTCTGCATTTTTTTCTCATTGTATTATTTTTACTTTCTCCCTCTACAATATCTCATTTCACCTCTCTATTGAGCAGCGTATGTCTTCCTCACCTCTCCTAATAATTATTTTACTCCACCTTTTGTTTGTTTGGTTTTTTTTCTTAATATTTTTATCTATGACTCTTTCAGAAATGTTTTATATAAAGGGTATATTAGATCAAGTTGAGACCTTTTCCCAAACTAAGACTGTTCATATAAACAAAGGATCCTACACAAATTATGACTTTGGATGAGGCCTTGAGGTACAAGTCATTCTTACAGCCTTGATTAAAAACACCTCACAACAGAATAAGTGAACAATGAATTTTTGACAATAACTCCATATTTTATCATGTCTATGATAGAAATTGTATGTACACAGAAAAAAAAAGTCTACATTACTAAGGTTAAATTCTGTGAGAAAGTTTGCTTTTTACTATATTTTTTTTAAGCCAGACAGTGTGGCCACAGGTGATAACAGATATTGCTGATTTGGTTTAAAACGTCAAATATTGCTGCAAAGAAAGTGAAAATAATATTTTATTAATGTCAATTTTCTTTCTGTCACCTCATATATCTAGTTATAGGTGAAAGAGAAGTAATTTCACGTAGGGTTATTAACTTGACAGTGTCCCTTTAAGTTATGAAGATGTGCAGAGTAGTTAGGAATGTGAGATACTGTAGGGTACCAAATGTGCGATGTGATGTTGCTAGGCAACTTCCTTATTGTTTTAAACAAACCACATAGAGCTGGCAACAGCTGTCAAAGCTCTTGGCTCTTGATGATAACACAGACCTCAAAAGAACTTAGAACAAAGATCTTCCAAAATAAGCTCTAATATATAAAATGCAATCCCATAGGGCTAGCAAGAGTGTGAATTTATTTGTTAAATAAACAGATACCATTATCTGTTACAATTCTGTAAGAAAATATTTCATGACAGTGGTGTCATTTGTTCGCATACATTTAAAAAAGATAAATACTTTAACATAAATTTAACTTCTTGAACGAATGCCGTTCACAACTGCAAGTGGCAGCAAATCTGTTTGCATATATTAGATGAGCATCATATGTTTGCAGTCAAGAAAGGGAAATATTACATGGAGGATAGCTATGTGCATGTGTTTGCAAATTTATTTATTTTCTCTGCTGTTGACTTATGTATTTTGACATCTCAGAAACAGAGGTGAGATCCTTTTTGTCAGTATTGCAGTCCATAAAAATAGGTATAGGTAACACACTAACACCTATCAATATAGCACAGCTTTTAAAACAGGAACCAACTCCCAAGGGGGAAAAAAAAAAGCCCAGATCTGTACTGAAATAACCCAAGATCTGTCAAAAATTTTCATGCTAGGAGATAAGTAGGTCTGTAAACAGCCTTCTAGTCTGGAAATAAATCTGGAATGCAAAAAATTGAGATTAGCTCCATGCAGGGTTTTCCCCTGCCTCCTGACTGCTGGAAACAAACCCTCTTAAATCAAGCAGCTGGGCAGTGCTGAGCTTCTGCTAATATTCATGTCTTAGTGCAGCATGTCATTTCAGATGTGGTATCTTACTAGCTCATTTGCCTGACTGTTGTATTTTCACACCCCACCAGAATGCAGGTGAAGTCAGCGTTTGTGTCTGGGTATTGTCCTCACTGCCTTGTGAATGATCTAAACATCACACTGCTGGCAGCAGCCTTGCTGTGTCCCTGTTGTAATCATTCAGTTTTCTCTGTTCTGGTCAACAAAAGGCAGACTTGAATATCTCGCTAGTTAAAGCTATCACAGGAAATTTCTGAACTCTAGAGACACTCTCTATGGCAAAATGGATGTGCAAATATACAGAATAGATGACTTTCAGGTTGCTGCTCGCCCTACAAATGACAGACTAGCAGAGTTTATGTTTAACTGTACTAAACCCTAGAATGTATGCTTTTCTACTCTGATGTTTTTCTGTCTATCCTGTTTAGTTTTTTAATTTCACCCTAAAGTGAGAGCCTTTTCCAATATAAATTTCTCAAACCTGATTCTTGTCTTCTGAAAAATTTCAGAACATGAAAATAGCTGTACTGGTTCAGACTATGAGTCTACATAGCATGATATCCTGACTCTAAAGCATGCATATACTGATGTCTGAAGAAGATAAAAAACAGTGTAAGCATTTATAATACATCTTCAAGGTATTCTCTTGCTCTCTGATTATACCTTGGCTCACAGAATTTCTTTATCATATAGGTATTTAGGTAGTTAGTGTTGATATGGTTCATATTAGTGTTATTTAATAGTTCACCTTTCACACTCTTCCTCTGAACCCACAAAACTTTCTGTATCCACAATGTCTTTTGACTGGGAGTTACAGAATTCAGTGCATAATGAATCGCAACCTTTTGTTTGTTTCAAGCCTGTATCTCTTATTTAACTTGATCATTCTCACTGCTCATGTAGATAGAAGCAGTGAATAATCTAGTCAGCTCTCTACCATGTCTATGCAATTTATGATTTTGTAGGCATCTAACTCCTCTCTATTCAACTTGAACAGTCCTCAGCTACTTAGTTGTTTATATAAAAAGCATTACTTACCTTTGACTTTTTGCAGTTCTTTTGTTTCCCTTTTGGGAATAGAAGTAAAGAATATTCAAGGGGTTCAAGAAGCATATTTTTTTCAGAGTGGTGTAATGCTCCCCCCCCACCCCGCACCTTTCTTTATTGTAATTCCTAGTATTTGTGTTGTTTTTTTGACTACTGACTAGCACTTTTCTGCTGTTGATCGTGACAAATTGTTATTTTCCTACAGCAAGCTATTTCATTACAAAAATAATGTTCAGTTCTTCCGCACACTACAGATTTATCACTTTTTGAGAAACTTTTTCTTGCAACAGCCAGTCTAACTATTCATTTGCTGTTGTTTTCTCTATTTTCAAACTGCATAGATTTTTTTTTTTTTAATTATTGATTGAGGGAAGAAGAGGTAATCCAAATGTCTTTATGTGTCAACTGTTATCTGTGAAGCAGGGTTTTCCCTTAATGGGATCAAATGGAGGGCAGCAATTCAACCTGCAGTCTCTGTGGGAATGTTACAGAATATTTCAGCATCTGCTTTGAGAACCTAGTTGAAAAATAACGATGTACAATATAAGAGGAACATGTGTGCTGCATGTTGAAGACCACTGGTAATGCTGCTGGCATGAGCAAAAAGAGCAAAAAGCTTGTATTACATGAAATTTTTCATTTTTTAAATAACAGCAGTATACTAGGTATGAATATAAAGATAGGAAAATAATCAGTATAATCTGAAAGTTGATGGAAATTTAAGTGCCCTGAAAATTAAGCAGAAAATATCCATATGTAATAATGTGGTGTTTGTGGTTTATCTGTGTCTAATGTGTTTACATTTTATTCTACGGGACAATAATTAAGCAAATAGGAAGAAAAACAACAAAAATACAGCAATTCTTGTGTAATGAAAAGATGGTTATTACCAGATGCTCTCCTCATATTAATCAGAGCCTATTTTTAAGCTTGTTCAAAGTTCTGCTTCATCCCTTGGTTTTGGGTGACTAGCACTGAAGTGTTGTGAGTTCTGGCATATTGTATCTGTGTGCCTGTCTACACTACTGTTGCATGAGCTGGCTATCTGATGGACAAGAAAATGTATTTACGATTTTAATCCTGTGTACTGTACTTTCAGTGTTATACCTATAGATGTGTGAAGTCAGCAAACATTGATTTTATGGCCTGAGTCACGGCAGATTTTCTCATGCTAAGTGAGACAGTTTCTAAATTTATTTCAGTTCAGTAATTTATGGAGTTTCCTCTAGTCAAATTTTTCTAATTGACAGCAGAACTGGTGTGTCTTGTAATTATTAAATCTAGTTTGACACTAGTTTTAATATAACTTCAGAAAAGAAAATGTTTTGCTTTTATATGGCACCAATACAATTGGACACAGAGTGTAAATTATGTGATGATAGATATTTAATATATACAGAAAATTGTACACATATATTGAAATTAATGTCTCCTTTTACAGAAGTTAAAAGAGATTTTTGTATAACTTTTTTCTGCATTGCAGGGCATAAAGTCTAGGTTTCTGACCTTGAAGAACTGATTACATAAATGACAGATTCAAAAGGATCACAGGCTAATATTCTCTCTAACTGAGAAACTTTTTCCAGTTTTAAGACCACCCTGAGCTTACAGTCATTAACGAAAACAAAATCACTTATCTGAAAAACCACAATACGTCTTAAGTCATGCTTACTTGCAGAGTTTTCTATTTCCTAGCATGAGTTAGAATCAACTGATATCTCAGGAAAAGATGTAAAAGAAGACACTTCACTTTTCTATGCTATACCATTTGCCAGATTTGTTGTTCTAATACTTTTAATTTGTTTCTGTCATGCTTGTAAAAAATAAAAGACTGGTCGCATTAAGCTGTGAAATATCTTTTTGCCTCAAGCACGTATGCATTGTCAAACTGAAGCGGTAAGTAGTGGTAAATTTCCTGTCATGGAAAAATATATGAATTCACATATCTTTTTCACAGGTTGAATGACCAAATAATGATCACCTTTTGCTAAGTTCTGTTTGAAAATATTAAGATTTCTTTGCACAGCTTTCAACACGTTACATTTTTCCATATATCTCTTCCCTGTGCATGCAAATCTTCCTTAATGTAGTAGCAACTGTGTGAATAAACTTTCCTGATCTCTCANTTCCCGCGGAGGCAGGTGTTTTTGGGGGGCTACCCTGCCGCTGCTTTCCCCGGGGTGGGGGGAGCCAAAGGACATCTTTTCCATTTTCAGCACTAAATCTCTCGGGCTAAAACGGAGGAAAGGGGGGAGGGGCGCGGTTTTGTAATCCTCTTAAGTTGTTCTCCTCAGTCGGAACTGGCCAGAGGGAAAGGCTAAGGGGCCCTCAAGACCACACGCTCCCTTCTAAATACCGTGGAGTCTCTTTGCCGGGCTCTGAGAGAGACAGACACAAGCACTATTCGCCAGAGTGTCCTTGCCCCAAACGAGGGCCCTGGAAGAAATTTATTTATTTGATTTGTCTGTTTTGTACTTTGTTTGTCGGGTTTTGGTGTTTTGCGTAAAATAAACTGTGATTGTTTTGTGTGTTCTCTTCATTTTTGGGGTGTGTGTGTGACTTCTCTCAGAGTCTCTGCTCCAAAAATCACTGAATTTGTGGTAAAACCACCACAAGACAGAAGGGTGCCATTTAATGTGACACACCAGAGCCATATTTGGCTTAGTTATGTTTCATTCCTCTAAATGCTATCCCTGAACAAACTGCCTTTTCAAAGTAGGAATTCGTGTCAAAAAAGCTTGCATAAGTCACAGCCTGAAATGTTCTTTTCTGAAGAAATTAATAGGAGCCAAAACCCATCAAAGGATCAAGTTACTAATTATGGCAAAACTGTAGGAATAACATAATATGTAAATATTGCTGTTTACAAATGTACATTACTGTGAGGAAATGTACCTATCTCTGTGGTACTATGGTTTAGCAGATTTAGCTCTCCAGCTCGTCACAGATCATTCTACTTCTGAGAGACAGTACAGTGAACACAGAGTGGTACAACAGATTACTTACAGTATTTTGCAAGCCAGTGTTGAAGTGGATAGGTAAATGCTGATTTACCACTTTAGTACTTCAGAGAGAAGAGAATTTTTATAAGGATGGAAAGTGGAATAAATAAGAGTGTATCCAATGGTGCTTTTTGTTGTTGTTGGTTTTTGTTTTTTGTTTTTAACCTCTATCATTTTTTCACCAGGGTCATTTGGAACTCTCTAGTTCCAATTGCAGATATTGAGATACGAGTTCATCGGTGCCATATCAAGAAGCTGTTGATTGCTCAATTCAAGTGTAGTGAAATTACGGCAGCATGGATTTTCATCTGTTCTTCAAAAGCTTATTCATCTCCCTGGATGGCTGAAGTGTTTACCCTGTTTCAGAGCTGCTGGTATTGAACTCTTTAGATAAAAGAAGGCNGTTTCTAAATTTATTTCAGTTCAGTAATTTATGGAGTTTCCTCTAGTCAAATTTTTCTAATTGACAGCAGAACTGGTGTGTCTTGTAATTATTAAATCTAGTTTGACACTAGTTTTAATATAACTTCAGAAAAGAAAATGTTTTGCTTTTATATGGCACCAATACAATTGGACACAGAGTGTAAATTATGTGATGATAGATATTTAATATATACAGAAAATTGTACACATATATTGAAATTAATGTCTCCTTTTACAGAAGTTAAAAGAGATTTTTGTATAACTTTTTTCTGCATTGCAGGGCATAAAGTCTAGGTTTCTGACCTTGAAGAACTGATTACATAAATGACAGATTCAAAAGGATCACAGGCTAATATTCTCTCTAACTGAGAAACTTTTTCCAGTTTTAAGACCACCCTGAGCTTACAGTCATTAACGAAAACAAAATCACTTATCTGAAAAACCACAATACGTCTTAAGTCATGCTTACTTGCAGAGTTTTCTATTTCCTAGCATGAGTTAGAATCAACTGATATCTCAGGAAAAGATGTAAAAGAAGACACTTCACTTTTCTATGCTATACCATTTGCCAGATTTGTTGTTCTAATACTTTTAATTTGTTTCTGTCATGCTTGTAAAAAATAAAAGACTGGTCGCATTAAGCTGTGAAATATCTTTTTGCCTCAAGCACGTATGCATTGTCAAACTGAAGCGGTAAGTAGTGGTAAATTTCCTGTCATGGAAAAATATATGAATTCACATATCTTTTTCACAGGTTGAATGACCAAATAATGATCACCTTTTGCTAAGTTCTGTTTGAAAATATTAAGATTTCTTTGCACAGCTTTCAACACGTTACATTTTTCCATATATCTCTTCCCTGTGCATGCAAATCTTCCTTAATGTAGTAGCAACTGTGTGAATAAACTTTCCTGATCTCTCAGGTAACATGAACTATTAGTATAAATCTCTGAACTCTTAAGATTTAACTTATGACTTAAAAAAAACATCTGTAGCATGTACATGATATTCTGCATTGTAAACTTGTCCAATTAATAAAGTTCCAAGTAGTACATACTTAACTTTGAGTGACATGTAATTCAGTACATTTAGAAATTGCTGTTTCTATCACAATGATGGAAAAAATTCAGGTATTTACCCTTGCCTACATACTACAATGTAGAGGCTGCAATAAAAACATTAAAATTTAAATCTTGTTCTTCTTCCCATAGTAGGAAGAAACTAGAACATACTTGTGTTTCAACATCATTTTTATAGCTAGATGGCTAGAAGAGCTTAAGATGGTTTCCTATAAACATTACTATTATGCAGAGACATGTCATGGGTATAAAAATGAAAGTTAAAAACGATCGGGCTGCGGTACGGCGACTGCCTTGCGCTGGCGGCCCTGGCTACTGCTTTCTGCTCCGGGGCCGCCCGCCCCCATCCCCGCATGGTTTGTTTTTCGGTCGCCCCTTCCTCCCGCCGCCGCCGCCTCCGGCGGCGTGGGCGGCGGGCGCTGCTGCTGGGGGTGCGGCTCCGG